>JARQZJ010000113.1:0-200000 GCA_030704895.1 Henosepilachna vigintioctopunctata
AAAAGTTCTAACCCACACAGCACATGGCAAACCATGTCGGTGACGCGAACCTATAAGATTATCCGTTACCAAAGAGTGCTCCACTCGGCTAAACAAGTTTTCACTTCAAAAAGAATTTGTCTAATATAATAGTCCAAGAGTTGGCTCCAATTTGTGGTTAGGTGTTTGAGGCAAGCTGAAAACTTGTCATACCTCTCCTAATATACCCCAATAAGGAATTGCGAAGCTGTCTGGTGAGAAGCGGGGACAAATCAACCCCTAAATTTTTAAAAATATTCTTTTTCCCAAAAATATATTTGAGGCTAAACGCAATTTCTGTATGTTGTAGTGTATACGAAAATTAATGAATACGAAAAAAATAATCCATACCATGTAATCGGAGTAGTAACATGGCCAGACGCGTACAAAAATATTTTGCAAAAAATTGTAAAATATGTATTCGAGGCAGCTTGAAATTTTGATGGAGAATTATTCATAACTAAAAGATAAGATACCCAAAAAGACAGATCATTTTGGTTGAGACTTTCCAGCTGCCAACCCCTGAATATTTAGTGGTTGATTTAACTCCGCTCCTCACCAGCCAGGTGTGCAATTCCGTATTGGGGCATATCAGAAGAGGCATGTGATGAGTATTCAGCTTCCCAAAAATTGGTGCCAGCTCTTCTACTATAAGTTTGTTCAGGTTACGTTTATTTCATTAGAAAATAAGCTGGACTATATGAAATACAGGCCAGTAAATGAATATAAGAAATTTTCAACGTACTACCAGGGATGTAGCAACAAGGCAGCATATTGGGCGGTGCACAGCTCAGGGACCCTCAGCTAGAGCTTTCGGGATTCCATTGTTGGTAATTTCTGAAAGAGTTATCCAGATTTACTCTCTCTAGTTTCAAAGCAACTAGGCGAAATGAGGTATTCGATGGTGGTAGAATTTGAAACGGTGGTTAAAATAGTATTGGAATATGAAATCGTAAACATAACCTCCGTCATAAATGTAGAAATGAAATCAGAAAAAACTTAAGGACATCTTCATCGAGTTGATTTTTCTAACGCATATTTGCGGTATATATCGCAATTTCGAGGATCAGATAGCCCCAATTTGAAGAGTCGTCTTTGAAGATCGAAAGAAAACTTCAAGGTTCTCACTGATCTCAATTAGATCAATCGTTTTGATATTCGTGAAAAGTCTGAAGTCTCGAAAACGATACTATCACGATTGGCGAATTCCATTCATTGAGAATGCCATCGCAAAATTATCAGGTACCAAAGAAATGATTTTCTCTTCGCTGAGGACGAAACAACGAAGGTTCATTCTGCTATTTTATCAGTACATATTAGTATATATCAGGGAATTTTGGTGTTCTGTGGTTTTGGTTTTACCTAAGATATTCCATTCTGAGGAATAATTTCTAATAATAGAATAATAGAAATTATTAATAATAAATTAATAATAATAGAAATTATTTCTCAGAATGGAATATCTTAGGTAAAACCAAAACCACAGAACACCAAAATTCCCTGATATATATACCTGTATTTTTCAAAATGTTGTTATTATTCTGTAAGCATCTGAAGATTGCATTCTGCTATTTCATCAGTACCTACAATCGGGGTGAAATTGATAGAAAAAAAAATGATTTTCGAGTCCTTTCTCTCTGAATGAATGGGGTATATCACCTAAAAAATGTAGGTGCATGAAAAACATTGATTTATTGAAATAGTATAACATTACATCATTAAATTACAAACGCTGAGAAATATATGGTAAAAAGTCCATGATCAATCTTATACCCATATTGGGGATTGTTCACAGAACATAAAATGTTCAGAATACAAGTAGAAAGTGGTATAAGTGATCAATCTAAACACCCAAATACTACGACAAGTAATTTGAGAATCCATAAACTAACAACGATCAAAAATCAAAGAAATCAACTATCAATTCTTTTTCATAAAAACGAAAAATCAAACTGCAGTTGAAGAAATACTAATACTGAAAATGACAGGAGGTGAAAATTCAGTTCACTTCAAATTATATCGGCAGTTTTATCGAAAAAGTAATGATGTGAACCATCAACACCATGTATTGGATGGATTTGGTGATTTTACTAATATATCAGACATATTCGACACGAAATCGTCATTTTTTTAAACTGCAAACACTTTCTTGGTTTTGCCTGAAGATTTCATTCCCAGCAGTTCGATATCTTCAACTCCTACGTTCACTTGTACAATAGTTTTATATCGATATATAATCTTCTTTCTCGCTTCACCGAAAAGTTTATCCACTCAGTCACAGAATTTTGCTCTGCCTGAAAATATTCCAATTTAGCTTTTCGTGCAGTTCCGCCATCGGAATTCCCATTCATTAGTGACTCATTTTCATCTGATGAGTCACTTGAATCTGAAGTAGTGATCGATGCTACACTTTTTCCAAACTCTTCAGATAGTCTCTGTCTCGTCTGGATAGTCCTGCTGTGAAACGTTGCTGTTGCAAGAATTTAACGAAGATATTATTCACAGAAGCATCAGCATCATTATTGGAAAGTTTGGAAAGACATATTCCGTGTGGAAAGAGATGATCCCTGTTGCTTAAAATTAACTTACAAAATATTTTTTCATAGTATTGTTCGCCTTTTGATATAATTCAACAAGTATTGAATATAAACTAAAATTCAAACACTTTTGATTCATACACTTTATTGACAACATAGCATGACGCGTTTCGTCGTTACAAACGATTTCTTCAGATGCTAACAGAATTCAGTATTATCAGTGCGCTGTCAGTATAGAATCAAAGAGTTATCAAATAACGTAATATCGAAATGTTCAAGAAATAACATTCAACTATACCATATTTATTCCAAAAAAATCCCCTATATAATAAGATACGGAAATCATTCTAAGCTGTAACTGATTTTCATTGTGATTCGACATTATTCAAGCAATTATGCAGGTATTTTCCAATATTGACTTCCTGTATCATTGAAAACAGGTGCTCTTCTAAATAGCACATGAAATAATTCATTAGCTGCACATAATCATTACAAAATGATCGAAACTGTAACTTTTCATTTGATTATCCTCATTAAATGCAACGAATGAAACAGATGGAAGGACGAAATAGAATTCCCATCACAACGAATGGCATGTAAAGTACCAGCAGTGGAAGTACCAACATAAATATCTATATATTTAGCTAAATAACATTTGAAATATTCAGAAAAAATTCCAAATTATATTGAACAGGCTTCATTTTCTGAATACTCTACACTCAATTAATGTGCAATGTTTTATTGAATTCACAAAATTTTTATATTTATCTTACTCGAGTCTAATGAAGAATGAATGAAAAAACTATATTTCGATATAATTGAATATAAACTTAAATTCAAACACTTATGATTTACACTCTATTGACTACATATCATCACGCGTTTCGTCGTTACAAACGACTTCTTAAGATGCTTACAGAATAAATGAATTATGATCTTGAATGAGAAGTTCTAATGAACTTCAGAATAAAATTAATTTTTTCTGAAGTTTTGAAAAAATATATTCATCAGACAAGAAAATAGAGGCATATATGAAGAGTGACCATTTATCATTTGGATCACCTCAGAAGTCGAGATTCTCCGAGATGTAAAAAAAAAATCTTCAGAGAAAACTGTTCATTTAGAAGTATTTCCGTTTCAAATTTTGAACATATTTTATCAGTAGATTCATAATTTCATAATATACATTCGAGTCTCAAAATAATGATAAGATATGACCCGAAATTTTTATGCAATGAAAACAAACTGTCTAATTAGAGAAACGTGCATAAAATGAACTGTCTTTTTACTTGGGAGGAGGTACCTATCTACATCTTCATCTCTTTATCTTATCGTGAAAATGGTAAGCTGTTGGTTCGGATATTGAAAACAGTAAGGACTGTATCGAGAAAATTTAAGAGATCCAACTACTCGAATTTTTTTATACGAAAATAATATATATATATATATATATATATATATATATATATATATATATATATATATATATCTTGAAATCGATTTATTGCCTGTTTGAGGTATTTATTTATTATTAATTATTTATTTATTTATGAAAGAATCAAAGCACATAAATACGCGAAAACTCAAATCACAGCCTTAAATAAACATAAAATAACAGAAAAACATGATTTTGATTACAAAAATACGAAAATTTTGGCAACTGAAAGAGACAGAAAATGTAGAGAAATTTTAGAAATGTTACACATTCGTAAAAATTTGGAAAACACAGTCAATGAAAGAACGGACATTAAACATCTAAATTCTATCTACAACAACTTAATAAACCTCACAAATAACACTCGCAAAATAAACACACAACAATCACAAAACATCACATCTCACAACTCATTCTTTCCAGATCTACCTTCAATTTCACACACATAAACGAACAATATACGCATTCTGGATAAGTATATAAAAAACTATATGTAATTGTATATATGTAAATATAATCACACTTAAGAATCACCTGGCTTACCATGAGTTTTTCAGAGGTTTCCTCATGGTGAAGAAGACTAAAACTTCCGAAGCGAATGCTGAGCCAGAAATATTCCTCTGATAATGAAAATCAATAAGTGAATATACAAAAAAACTAATTTGATTTTTCAAAAAATTAAGTTTGACATTTGATATCCATAGTAATTCATAAATTCAATTATTCATTAGTTTTGACAAAGTTGTAATATAACAACGAAACGTCAACAGAAATAAACTTTTTCATATTAAAAAAGCCTGTTAATGCTAAAAACTTTCAAAATATATATATATATATATATATATATATATATATATATATATATATATATATATATATATATATATATATATATATATATATATATATATATATAGGTTTTTTTTGAATTGATTCATTGCCTGTTTAAGATATTTTATTTTGAACGTTTTTAGCAATAACAGGCTTCTTTCAATATGAAAAACTTCATTTTTGTTGACGTTTCGTTGTAAATCACAACCTTGTCAAAACTCATGAATAATAACTATTATAATTTTATTAATTATTCATCAGTTTTGACTTTAGAAGCTTAATTAGAATTAAGGTAACGGGAATAATCGGTCTTGCGAAGTGTTTGAAAACTCATTTATTCATTAAAATTCTCAATATTTCGACACTTATTTGTGTCTTCTTCAGGAGAAAAACAAGCTGTAAAGTAATGACTACAGGGATAAATTTCAATATGTAATCAAATAAAATTACTCACAATTAGAGTTTATGCAGTGAAGATAATCTAACTAACATTTTTTTATAATAAACTTCTCCTATTTTGTTGCCACTTATTCACTATATGTTGCTAAATCTGAATGGTCAAAAATTTCAACATCCTAGAAGGCTGAAGGCCAGGCTATTGTGTATAATGAGTTCATCGTAAATTTTTTGAACCATTGACGTAAAAAAATATTTAATTCCTCCTATTTTATAAATGATGCTTAATTTTTCAATATCTGATTTTGAGTTAATCGTATTGTCTATCTGTGTATATGTGCCATTTCCAAAAATAATCTCTTTTTCTGATTGCTTTCCCTATCCAAAATTTTGATATTCTCCACAAAACTGATGTGCGGTCTTTAGTTTTCGACAAAAATTATTTTATAGTTTTTTTATTGTATTGTATTTTATTGTAATTATTTTATAGTTTTTTTATTTACCTACTAGTAAACATCTATTTTGACGTTTATATGTGTGATATCAATATGTGTGAGGTTTTTGAAGATATTATTAGACAATCCTTTAATAAAAATACAAAAGCTTTTTGAATTTAATGTTAAATAAAATTAAATCGACGCTGGCTGGATTACCCTGATTGTAATATCATATTTTTTCATTTAATTCAATATGGTAGTCGTTGTTTCAGAGCAAGTGTTATGATGTTTCGAAATTTATTTACAAAATTATATTCTAGAAAAATTGGATTATTTTTGTATGTGTTATTTTGTGATATTTATTAATTTCAGCCTACGTAAAGACTGCAATGGGAGTTCCGTGGTTTTATTAAGTCCCAGTTTCGTTATTTGTTTCATTTGCACAACATATTTTGTCTTCACATGAATTTAAATCGCAAAGAAGGAAAGGACTTCCATCAGCGTAACGTAAATATTATCCTTCAGTATGTTTCATTACTTGAGGATGAAAATATCATGAATACGCTTCTGTCTTTTGTAGTGTTGGATAATTCATCTATGAGTTGATAAGTCAAAGGTTTAACGAAGTGAACCGTAATTCTGAGCAGTATAAAAACCTCAAATAATTGAGAATTCATCACTTTCTTGATTACTGTACGAGAATATAAGTTCAACATGAAATTCACTTTGGTTTTCGCTTTAGCTATCATCGTCGTTTTGAACGTTGCTTCATCGCAAGCGAATCAAAACACTGATAGCCAGTGGGAAAAATACAAGGTGAGTCTGAATGAATAATTTCGTTTAGTTGATTTTGAATTCTGTTTCAATGTTTTCATTCCTTCAATAATTGAGTATTTTGAATTGATTTACAAATCCTGTCTCTCATCAGTTATTCATTTGTACCTATGAATTGAATTTTAAATTTTGTATGTGATGACGAAGTCAGTCTCAGAGTTGGATATAGTTTAAATTCTATTGAGAATAACTTGTCAATGAATTTTCTGTGAACAGAAATTATAGGCTATTGGAAAATGTTAGTTTCTCTTCAAGATGAATATTTTTGTCTGAGCAAAATTATATTTTATATCTAACATTATATCAGAGCTTTAAACAAAATCTGTCTTTGTCAATGTGTCAGTGAAATCAAAGCCGATTACATAAATTGCAATGTTTTATTTTAAAAACAAAACATGGCAAACATGGAGCCAACTCAAAAAAATAAAGGAAAAAGCGACTGAAGTATTTCTCAGAAAACATCTCAACTCGTGTTATTCACATATAGTTTTCTATTTATCAGATTTGAATACCTATAATTTGTTACAATAATATGAATATTATTTTTAATTATATTTTTCTGAATCTTTCTTAATTAATCTTCTTTTCTTAATTAATCTTATTTCTTAATTAATTATTATGAATACGTATGATTTGTCTCATTCCTCTTTTCAAATTCTCATTCAGTGTTTCATATTAAATGTAACTTTATGAATCCTTCGATGAGTTAGTATAAAATTCCAAATTCAAAATTGTTTGACAGACATTCGTTTCATTAAGCTCGCCAATAGTTTCACGATAACACATATCAATAATTTTTTTATTCATTATTTTCAATTTCAATATATTATATCGATTTTTTATGAGATTTGTTTTATGATTGATGATTATATTATAATTCATATTGAATATACAAAAAATGCGAGTTCATGATGTCAGCTTATGAAAATATAAAAAAATCTTGAAACCCTAAAATTTTGATGGGTGTAGTTTATTAATATTGGCCATGTGTAACGCTTCTTCCTGTTCATAGGTTGAACGATAGGTTTATGATTTCATTCCATATTGATAAAATAAACACATCCAAAGAATTTTCGAAATATATAAACACTGACCTGCGAGGATCCACCTAAAACAATATTGTAATGGACAATATATCTGCTATGTCCAGTTATTCTTACAAACTGAAGTTTGTAAGAATAACTGGATTGTTAATTTTCTGAAAAAGGCATTGGTGAGTTTTAATCATCTAAGCACAGTTCAAAAAAATCAGGGATAAATTTCTGGCAGAAAAGTACAGGTTTTTTTCAACAAGAATTACGTGAAGAATATGAAACAAATCATATAACTTGTTATTGGTTATCTTTGAAAAACGATAATGAAATAACGCCAAATTTCTTTAGGATTTTTCCTCACTTGATGTTTTCATCCGAATTGTTTTTTAATGAAAATATGAAGAAACTTTCAAAAGTACATGTAATTTTCTGAGTATCTCTAATTGATGTCGGTATATGGTTTTATCTTTTTTATTCGTACATGTTTTCAATTAACAGTTGACTATATGCTATTTATATTAGGCAAATGAAAAAATCTACTAGCTTCTTTACAAGACTGTTTCTTAAAAATTGTGCCGCGAAAAGATTGAGCCACCGAATGAGAAGTCTGATTTTTATGCATTACCCAAAATCTTTATAAATACTGTTTCATTTCACTGCTGTGTATTGTTTTGTATATCGCCATATCGGAATATGTTACTTTATTCTCACATTTTCAAATAAATTTTTCATATATTCATATAATTTTTTCATCATGTGACAAAACACGACCCGTTATTGAATGAAAAACATTCAGTACAACATCCACTTTTTTCTGCCTTCGATAAATTACAAATTTTCCAATTTTTATTCAACATTTCAGAAAGACTTCAATAAGAAATACAGTTCACCTGCAGATGAAGCTCTACACAGAGGAATTCTAGAGAAGAACGTCGCCAAAGTCGCAGAACATAACGCTAAATTTGCCAAAGGAGAAGTTACCTACAGCATGGGTATCAACAACTTTTCCGATATGACACCCGAAGAACTCTCAAAACATCATGGTCTTGGTCACAACGAACATCACCATTAAACATTTACACTCTAGGTGAAAAATAGGGAAATTTACATCCATGTTTATAATATCCAACATGGGCTTAAGTACCTTACTTGAAATTGTACTTGATTTTTGAATAAAAATTCAAATATTTCAAAAATTGTTTTATTTGTGTAAGATGATAGTTAACTCCTCTAGTAGAGTTGTGAAATTTTGAATTAATTTGACCTATGATTTTCGAAGAAATATACGGAAAAATGAACTCATTGAATTAAGAACTTGAAGAGTAAAAAACATCTCACGCATTTTAGTTATATAGCAAATATAATTGGAATGTTAATGGTCGTTACTTGAAGGTAATCTGTTCCAAAATATTAATTTTGAAAAATTTCAGCAAAATTTCACCTTCGTGATGATGTTAGAGTATAGAATGTTAGAGAAAACTGTCTTCTCTAGATTCACACACTTTCATTGAATAATATGACGTAGGTTCCCCATTGCGATGGCTTTTTCAGATTGACGAACTCCTCGTACCTGTCTAATATTTATCAATTCCGTTATTTTCATTATTTTCCTGATTAATGATGGAGATTTCACATCCTACATGTTATCATAGCCAACTCTGCTATGAGATTCTTCCAATCAATCGAAATTTTCCGAATGGATATCCTAGTTCTTACTTCAACATTTGATTCAGATGCTTAAGCACAGAAAATAGAATGATATCACTACATAGTATAAAACAAATTAGCTTTCTCTGTCCCTATATTTCTATGCATGCTTGAATCTTTGAAACTACGCAACGGATTTTGATGCTGTTTGTTTCAATAGATAGAGTGATTGAAGAGGAAGGTTTATAAGTATAACAACATCCAGTGGAAAGATACTGTTATTTTTGAGGTTTCCAATGTGATGTCGAAAATAATTACATTTTTTTCGCTTACATTGCAAACGCAGGCTGAACCCTACGAGATTTATCAAAATAATGTACTTAGTATTGTACACATTGAAAAGGTCTACTGAAAACTTCGACATGGCATATGTCTATCTCTTATGGATATCCCACAATTAAATTTTTTGTCATTTACTTTTTACGATTAATAATGGCTAATTTTTGAGCGATTTCAACGAATACAGTGTGTATAATAATAATACATATAATACATAATACATTTTATGTGGAACATTAAGCTTAGAATTTGATTCAATGTTTTAGTTGATCATTTTTCATCAAGAGGTAAGCGAGACTTTAATCACCATGACGACACCTTTTGTGTCTTTTTCAGGAGAACAAGCTGCAAAGAAATGACTGCAATGATCAAATGTGAATATGTGAACAAAAATTTGAATCTACTCACAATAAGAGTTTATAGGTACAATAAAAATGACAGAACTAATATATATATATATATAGTCCACAACATATTTGGTCTTCACATGAATTTGAATCGCAAAGAAGGAAAGGACTTTCATCAACTTAACGCAAATGTTATAAATGTTCAGAATGTTTCCCTACTTGAAAATAAAAATATAATGAATACGCTTCTGTCTTGTAGAGTGTTAGATAATTCATCTATGAGTTGATAAGTCAAAGGTTTAACGAAGTGAACCGTAATTTTGAGCAGTATAAAAACCGCAAATAATTGATAATAAATCAATTTCTTGACTACCGTACGAGAATATAAGTTCAACATGAAATTCACATTGGTTTTCGCTTTAGCTATCATCGTCGTTTTTAATGTTGCTTCATCGCAAGCAAATCAAAACACTGATAGCCTGTGGCAAAAATACAAGGTGAGTCTGAATGAATAATTTCGTTTAGTTGGCGTTGAATTCTGCTTCAATATTTTCATACGATCAATAATTGAGTAATTTAAATTGATTTACAAATCAGGTCTCTCATCGGTTATTCATTTGTACCTATGAATTGAATTTTAAACTTGTATAATTGAACTTCTATTGAGAATAACTTGTCAACAAATTTTGTGGGAACATAAATTATAGGCAAATGGAAAATTTTTGAAGAGATTCTGAAGTAAATCAATCTAAATAGAGCGAGACTATTATTGAAGTTCAGAACTGACAAAAGTAAATTCAGGTCAAATTTTTATACGTAAAGCTATCAATCAGAGCTCAGTTGATCTATAAAGTAATTTCTTTGAGCTATTTCTGCTGCCCTCTAGCGGTTTCAGGTGAAAGAACAGCGGGTGAAAGTTTGCAATCCAAAATGATCCTTATCTATTTTTCAATGATTTCAGTAATTTTTATTCTTGATTTACACCCATAGAGGGTAAAGAAGAATACGTTCAATTTCAAGGAATATTTGATTCGTGAATCCAGCAAAAAATCAAATTTTGACTATTAACTGAACTTGTAAGGATGATGTAAATTTTCTGATAAAGGCAGTGTTGAATTTTATTCATCTAAGCGCAATGCAAATAAATCATGGAGAAATTTCTGGGAGAAGTGTACTGGTTTTTTCAACAAGAATTACATGAAGAATATGAAACAAATCATATAATTTTTCAATGGTTAACTCTGAAAAACAATAATGAAATAAGACCAAATTTGTTTGGAATTTTTCCTCTCTTGATGTTTTCTCCGAATTGTGTTTTTTAGAAAAATGAAGAAACTTTCAGAAGTATATATAATTTTTTTAGTATCTCTGATTGATGTTGGTACGTGATTTTATTTTTTTTATTTGTACACGCTTTTAATTAACAGTTTACTATTGCTATTAATATTAGGCAAATGAAAAAATCCTACCAAGCTCTTTACAAGACTGTTGCATAAAAAATTGTGCCGCGAAAAAAATGAACCACCGAATGAAGTTTGATTTTTATGCATATATTGCTTTGTATATCGCCATATTGAAATATTTTTCATTTACATATATATATATATATATATATATATATATATATATATATATATATATATATATATATATATATATATATATATATATATATATATAATGCGTATATATTTACACATTTTATGTGTAATAATATTTATTTACATAACTTTTTCATGATGTAACAAAACACGACCCGTTATTGAATTCTAGTCCTTTTTAGATTCTTGACGTGTCATCAAATTGATTCAATTCAGATTCAGTAATTTAGAATGATTGATTCAAATTAATGAAAAACATTCAGAACAATCAAACAATCATCCACTCTTATCTGACTTCGATAAATTATAAATTTTTCTTGTTCAATATTTCAGAATGACTTCAATAAGAAATATAGTTCACCTGCAGATGAATCTCTACACAGAGGAATTCTAGAGAAGAACTTGGCCAAAATCGCAGAACATAACGCAAAATTTGCTAAAGGAGAAGTTTCCTTCCCTTTGGGTATCACCAGTTTTTCCGATATGACACCCGAAGAACTCTCAAAACATTATGGTCTTGGTCATAACGAACCTCAACATTAAATATTCACACTCTAGGTGAAGAATAAAAGGGAAATTTACATTCATGTTAATAAAATCCAACATGAGTTTCAATACTTTACATCAAATTGTACTTGATTAAAAAAAAATTAAATTTTTCAGAAAAGTTTTTATTTTTGTAAGTTACTTACCAAGTACAAATCGTTAAGATATGAATTTACCTTGACCTATAATTGTAGAAAAACACGCAAAATTTGATTCATTGAGCTGAAAATTTCACCCGAAAAAATAGTTCATTTCATTTCGTGTATGAAAAATTATCATTGAAATGATTAGTTTTTCCCCAAAAAGCTCAACCATTGTAATTATAAAGCAAATATAACTGGAATTTTAATGGCCATTACTTGAATATAGTCTGTTTCAAAACTTAAATTCCGAAAGATTTCAACAAACTTTTACCAATGTTTGGGAAAACACTGTTCTCTAGATTCACACACTTTTATTGAATGACGTATGTTCCCCATTGCGATGGCTTCTTCAGATCAACGAAGTCTTCAACTCTATTATTCATCGATATCGTTATTTTTATCCCTTGATTAATGATGAAGATTTCAGATCGTACATGTTTACCTACATGTCTCATGGCCAAACTCTTCTATGTAATTCTTTCTTCTCTATGAGACTTAGAGGCCTAAGCACAGAAATTATAATGATATATACATGAATTCATATATATTAATAAAAATGGAGGGTCTTCATTCTCGAAATTCTCGATGAATTTCTGCAATTTTTTCGAATTCCTTTCTTAAATTCATGCTGATGAATTTCATTTTTCAATTATATTCAGGTGCGGTTAAGTTTTTTGAATCCGTCTACGAGTGTTTGGATAAACACTTGTTTGTAGCGGGGTTATTTTTTGATTTATCTTCCGCATTTGATTCACTATCCTTTGAATTTTTACTTGATAAATGCTACAATTTAGGTTTCAGAGGTGTGTTTCTGAATTGGTTACGTAGTTATCTTGAAGAAAGAACAATGGTAGTGAAAATAGGCGAGAGTTATTCTCAGAGATATGATATTGCTCTTGGGGTACCTCAAGGCTCTGTACTCGGACCTCTTCTATTCATATTGTTCATAAACGATCTGCCTGCGAAGTTATCCCGGTTTTTGGTGACACTATTTGCCAATGATTCATCGATGGTTGTTTCTGGCAGGACTTCTGAAGAACTTCTGGAGGCATGCGAATGCATTGTGAAGGAGTTTGTAAGTTGGTGTCAAATGAACAATTTGATGGTGAACGTTGACAAAACTGTATGCGTTCAGTTTTGTCTGAGGGGCAATGGAATTAGTACCTTGGATGTTAAATATGGGGACAACACTATATCATCATCCTAATCAACGAAGTTTCTTGGAATATATATAGACAGAAATTCGAAATGGACATCACACATTGAGGTCTTATGTAAAAAATTGAGTAACTCATTTTTTGCAATCTCTAGAATCAAGAACATCGTACCTAGAAACTGTGTTATGAATGTGTATTACAGTCTTGTATATAGTCTTCTGAATCATAATATTCTGCTGTGGGGTTGCTCTACAGAAATAAATAGGGTGTTTATTACACAGAAGCGAATACTTCGATTAATATTGAATATTCATCAGCGAATATCTTGTAAACGTATCTTCATTAATAATTACATACTCACCTCACCGTGTTTATATATTTATAGATGTTTGTTATATGTTAAAGAAAATGAAGATAGGTTTATTAAATTGAATAGTAATCATGAGTATTCAACAAGAAACAGGGAGGTGCTACTTATTCCTATGCATAAAACAACTAAATTTGAGCACTCTCTCTATTGTCAGAGCATTAAAATTTTCAACCATTTACCATCGAATTTGAAAGTACTGAAAGCTCATTTGTTTAAGAGGAGAGTTAAATCTCTGCTCTTAACAAAGGCATACTATAGTGTGTCAGAGTACTTCGATGATTCGGATGTAGGCAATAATGTTCGAATCGGTTTTTTGTATCATATTTTTGTATATTTTTCTAACACTAATGTTCTTCACCATGTGAAATTGTCTCAAATGTTTAATATCTCTGAGGAAATTTTTATTTTCTTTTCTTTTCATTCAAAATTGTATATTATTGTAAATATGAATTTAACCAAGATTTTTGTTTGAACGAATATTTTTGCTCGAGGGCTGAAAGGAAGATCAGACTCCAAACTGAATTCGGTCCTTTTGAGAGCATTTCTCTTGGTTGTAATTATTTATCAATTGAAATGAATGTAATTTTACTATGTAAGGAATGTTTCTCAATAAAATTATATTATTATTATTATTATTATTATTATAGCTGATGCGCTATCAGAAAAAGAAAATAAAAAAGTAATTATAAAAATGTCAACATGTGTCTAGAAATATCTTCGTGAAACATTAAGTCTAGAGTTTCATTTAAATTTTTATTTGATCATGTTTCATCAATCAGTGAGTGAGACTTCAATCTCAGCTTTCAAAAAAATTTTCACTTGATCAACAAATGTATATGGCAGGCGATGAATCACCGCCACCTGCTATATATACTTCTGTAGGTTTTTTTATCATTGCCATATCGACCATCTCTTATGAATGATATAAAAATCCTTGATATAAAAATTCCCGAAGTGAAAACTTATATTGCAATATATAAACTCCTTATATATTGGATGAGCAGAATTAGTCCCAAAATAGTTGCTTGTGGTACTCCATACTCCAAAACTTGTTCCTCACTTGAATAATCACCATTTTTCACTTATTGTTTTCTGGCTATCAGTTAGAAACCAATTCATTTCACACTGGCGTGTCCTAGGCCCAATTCTATCATCAACTTGAACAAAATCTGATATCATGTAATTAAAATGAAGAAATTTCATAATATTTTTTAGCAATAACAGTCTTTTTCGATTGGAAAATCTTTATTTTTGTCTTTGAACTTTGTCCAAACTATTTCATGCATTTATTCGAATAGCTTTCCCAAAGTTGCAATTCGCAACGGAACCTCAACTAAAATGAATATTTTCTCAATCATAAAGCTTATTATTGCTAGAAATTCTATTAAAACTGAAAATATTCAACAGGCAATCGAATCATTTAGAAGAATACCTGTATTTTCATAAGATATGAAATTCTCGATATTTTGGAATTATAGAAATCGTTTTCATGAAAAAATATATGAAGGATAAATTATTTAATGCCGGAAAGGAATGAACACAGAATTTCTTCCCAATTTGCCGAAAACGGCAGAAGCAGATGATTCTAAAACGCATTGAATATTTAAAATCATTTTCACAATTCAGTTGAAAAATATCGAACATATTGGAATTGATTCCAGGATTCATCAATTTATATAAAAATTAATGATAATAAGAAAACAAATTATTTTTTCCAAGAAACTAATTCGTATCCGATAATCCCAAAATTACCGAGATTTTATGTTTACGTCTGAAAATAACATCAAAATCATCATGTTGGATAAATATTTTTCCGAAACTCGACACAGCTTGCAAACAAATTAATTAATTAGGTACCTAGAATATTTCATTGTGTACTCATAATCACACACTCAAATTTTCTTAGTATTTTCTTATTTACTCTCATAATAACTGCAAATACATATACAAACACATGCCTTAAAATATTTTTTTGACCTCCATTGAGTTTCGCTTATCTTAAAATCATAGGCAACGTTGATAACACAAATTAGAACTGAGGGAATTCGCTGGCATTCATATAAATTCAGATCGTAGCAGCTAGAGCGTATATCATTTCCGATTGTCACCATATTCAAGCATCAAAATGAAATTTGTACTAGTGTTATGTTGCACGCTTGTTGTTATTTTACATACAACTTCCGCAAAACCAGCAGACGATTTGAATAGTCAGTGGGAAAAGTATAAGGTGAGTTCCAAATATTTGATAAAATTTTCATTTCCGTGAAACGGTTTGAATACTTGATGAGATTTTTTCTTATAAGTTTGTGTGGATTGAATGCCTTTGAAAATAAAACTATGTCTCTCAATTAAAAATCTTGCATATTTCGAGTAAAATAAACTTACCTGGCAATCGAATTACTTGTGAAATACGTTGTATTTTCGTACGATGATCTATTCAATCTCTTTTATTCAAAACACAAAAGATTTACAATATTTGTATGGTCACTTTGAAATGTTGTTAGGTTAGCTCATTAAGTAATTTGTGACAGAAGGTTCTTTCAGTAGGCATTGAAAAAAATTAACAGTCTTGGTATTTACATGGATCTCACAACTTTCTACGGTGGAAGAACTGTAGATCAGCATTTTTATTTGCAGATAATCCTACTTTTTAGTTTTCTTGTACATATACAGATACACTGATTTAGTCACTGCTAATGCTACTTTAATTGATTAATTTAACTTCGTTATTTATTCAGTTGATGTATCTACAAAGCTGTACTGAAATTACAGAATATTTTTGCCGTTTCTTCATATATACTTAACGCTAATTGTTCTCTAAATTTGAATCTTTTACGTGTGTTAGAATTGCCTTAGAGTGGTGATGATTGGTCGACACTAAAAAACAAAATGAAAATTTTTTGACTAGTTATATATATATATATATATATATATATATATATATATATATATATATATATATATATATATATATATATATATATATATATATATATATATATATATATATATATATATATATATATATATATATATATATATATATATATATATATATATAATATATAAATATAATCTTAAACTACAGGTTCAAATCGAATAAAATTTTAGAATATGCCTACTTGGTTACTGATAATGACTTCTAACACAACTAATTTTATACATAGATTCATTTCATACATTTCATGAATGCTAGTGGATGGTAAATAGACAAGTTTTAGTAGGTAATTTCTATTTATTTGTCCAATTTTCTTAATATATTTATCGCTTCTTTGTTTATTTGTCATTTAGTTCGATTATTTCAAACTTTTGAGGGGTAACTCTATGGAAATAAACTGAATTTTCCATTAAATTTGTTACACAAAGTTACCTATTCATCTCCACAATTGATTGGATTCTTTTAGATCAGTTTCTCATAAAAAATTCATTCAATAATTAGTCCTCGTACGTTACGTTGATAAAACTGTATGTGTAAATTTTTGAATGAAAGGTAATGGAATCATCATCTTGAATTTTTAAGACCACACTATCGCATCATCCAAATCAACTAAGTTTTTTGGAATATATTTAGACAGAAATTTGATATGAACAACTCACATTGATGTTTTATAATGAAGTTAATTGAATGTTCGCTGATCTCTTGATGAAACATTGTTTAATATATCAAATAAAACACTTGGCTTGGTTTCACAAAATTTATAATAAATAATTGTTTCGGGATGCTTTAGCATTTTCAAAAGTTAAACTTATCAATCAAATTCCGCCGTAAACACTTGGAAGATTTGGTTGAGAGAAGAGATTTATTGAATAATATATTATATTAAATAAAAAACACTCGGCTAGATTTCTCAAAATATGTGATAAATAAATACTTAAGTAGAAGCATCTCTGTATCATAAATTTTGTGAAACCAGGTCAAGTTTTTTCATTTCATACATTAAACAGTGTTTCACCAAGAGATCAGCGGACACTCAGTCAACTTCATTACATGACATATTAAATTAAAAACACTGGACCTGATTTCACAAAATTTATAATGAATACTTGAAAATTGTTTCGGGTTGCTACACCATTTTCAGTTGAGTTCAGTTGATTGAATGTTCGCTGATGTCTTGGTGAAACGTTGTTCAATATATTAAATAGAAAACACTTGGCTAGGTTTCACAAAATTTTTGATAAATAAATACTTAAGTAAAAGTATTTCTTTATTATAAGTTTTGTGAAACCTAGCCAAGTGTTTTTTAGTCGATATATTAAACAATGTTTCACCAAGAGATCAGAGAACACTCAGTCAACTTTATTGAATAATATTTTAAACAAAAAACACTTGGTCTGGTTTCAGAAAATGTTTTATAAATATACGATAATTGTTTGGGGGTGTTACACTATTTTCAGTTCAGTTAAGTTGATTAAATGTTCGCTGATATCTTGTTGAAACGTTGTTTAATACGAGTATATTGAATAGAAAACACTTAGCTAGGTTTCACAAAATTTATAATAAATAAATACTTAAGTGTAGGCATTTCTTTATTATAAATTTCGTGAAACCTAGTCAAGTGTTTTTCATTTAATATATTAAACAGTGTTTCACCAAGAGATCAGCGAACTTTTAGTCAACTTTATTGAATAACATATTGAAAAAAAACTCTTGGCCTGGTTTCAGAAAATTTATAATGAATATATGACAATTTTTTGGGGGTGTTATACCATTTTCAGTTGCGTTAAATTGATTGAATGTTCGCTGATATCTTTGAATATAACTTAAATTCAAACACTTGAACTTATGATTTACACTTTATTGACTACATTGCATGACGCGTTTCGTCGTTACAAACGACTTCTTCAGATGCTTACAGAATCCATTCAATTCAGATGCTCACAGATTTTCAATAAATTGATAAATTCAGATGCTTACAGATTTGATTTGAGATTCTGTAAGCATCTGAAGAAGTCGTTTGTAACGACGAAACGCGTCATGCAATGTAGTCAATAAAGTGTAAATCATAAGTTCAAGTGTTTGAATTTAAGTTATATTCAATTATAATGGATTTACATCAAGTAAACGCCAACACTATTAAATACGCTGATATCTTGGTGAAACATTATTTAATATATTAAATAAAAAACACTTGGCTGGGTTTCACGAAATTCATAATAAAGGAATACTTTTATTTGAGTATTTATGTATTATAAATTTTGTGAAACCTAGCCAAGTGTTTTTTATTTAACATATTAAATAATGTTTCACCAAAAAACATTGATTAATATATCACCAAGAGATCAGCGAACACTCAGTCAGCTTTATTGAATAACATATCAAATAAAAAACACTGGGTTTGGTTTCACCAAATTAATTACAAATACTCAACAATTGTTTCGGGACGTTACCACATTTTCAAAAGTTGAAATTAAATATATCAATTAAAAACACTTGGTTTGGTTTCACAAAATTTGTGATGAACACTTGACAATTGTTCCGTGGTGTTACCCCATTTTAAAAGTTAAACTCACTTTCAACTTTTCTGAATCGGGTAATACCCCGAAACAATTGTAAAGTATTTATTACAAAATTTTATGAAACCAAGCCGAGACCTTTTCCTTCAATATTTTGTTGAGATGTAATAAGATATGCTTGTCTGAACATCACTAGCAAGAGGTAATATCTCTTCACCTCTCCTTCAAATATGAACTATCACAGACTTGATTCATCGCTCATTGAATCTATGTAAAAAATGGGTAACCTATTTTTTTGCAATCTTTAGAATTTAAAATTTTGTACCTATAAACTGTGTTATAAACGTGTATTACAGTATTGTATATAGTTATCTGAAGTATAATATTCTGCTGTGAGTCTGCTCTACAGAAATACAAGGGGTTTTCATCACACAGCAGCGAATATCTCGTTTGATATTCGATATTTATCGACGATCTTCTTGTTAACCTATTTTCATTAAAAAATACCTACCTACCCTAACTTGTTTATATATTCATAAATGTTCATTATATTTTGAAGCTAATGAAGATAGGTTTATTCAACTGAATAATAATAATCAGTATTCAACAAGAAATAGTATATACTATTTATTTCCAAGCATAAAAAGTTGAAGTTCATTGAAGTTCATTTGTTTAAAAAGAGAGTTAAGTGTTTGCTATTAACAAATGCATATCATAGTGTGCCAGAGAACTTTGATGATACGACTGTAAATAGCAATATTTGAATCAGTTTATCATCACTATCATATGTTAGTTAATTTTTCACTACGAGTTTCCTTCACAAGAGGAAATTGTCTTGATGAATCAATAGCATATAGTATATAAAACTCTAGAATTTGTTTATAAAATAAGATATGGCAAGGTTCCTATTATATCTTCAACAGTGTAAAATACGTTGAAGATGTACATGGTTACCAAACAAGGTCTAGGGAACAAAATGATTTCTATATTGATAAGTGCAGTGCATCTCAATGCCTAAATAATTTATGTGCGAAAGGAATGATTGCATTCAATAGTCTAGATCCGAAACTCAAATTATGTAAGAACCATAATGAGTTCAAGCAATTATTGTATCATTTTGTAAAAAACAATATCTAGGGTGAAATATGTTGTTTGATGTTGTAAATTTAATTTGTCTTTTTTTTTGTAAAGTGTATTAGCTGTGCTAAATAAAGTTTACTACTAAGTACTATCAATATTTTTGATGCAATTTTTCTTCTCTCAAATGTCGTTGATTGCCATTGTGAATTGTATGTAAAATTAAACTAATAATTTCATTCGAGGAATATAGGGATTGTTCAAACGATTCAAAAGAGTAGATTCAGAACTTAATTCAGCCCTTTTGTTAGTATTCTTCTCAGTTGTAATTACCATATTGTAATAGTCATATTATTATATGTAAAACTGACTGAGATTGAATTCTCGCTTAACTCTTGGTGAAACTTAATTGAATACTAAATTGCTTTAAAGACTTGGCTTAATGTTTCACTATTATATTTAACAATATCAATTCGTCAACATGTTTCAAGTAGTCTCATCTTCATGACATGAGGTCATCTTCAAGACTAGAAGTTAGTATTTAGACTTACTTAGATTCAGAAGATTAGTCTTGGAGATGTTGAAGAAATATGTTGATGAATTGATTTTCGTGAAACACTAAGCCAGGTGTTCAACTTAATTTGATATATGTATGTAAAACTGTCATGAGTTTTTGATATCAATTCAATTCTAACAAAAATATTGCATAAAGTTTGGTAAGGTGGAGAATTTACCTACAACAATGAAACATGATGGAAATATCCATCGTGTATTTAAATATGATAAGGTTTTCCCATAGTCAATATTGATGTTGATAAGAGGATTAGCTAGTGAACAATGTTTTTTCAACCGTATCAGATTGATTATCGATATACACTGCACATTGAAAATTGTTACTGAATTTTGTGAATGACTGTTCAATGCGAATATTATGCCCTGTAATTTTACCCAGTCATTAACAATCATTTTCCGCAGTGAGAGGGTTTTTATTTATTGGCATCTTATTTTAATGAAATGTTGAGAACTCCATCACGAATGAAAAACTGATCTTGTAATTTTTTCAATTCCAGAAAGATTTCAACAAGAAATATGACACAGCAGAGCTTGATGCTTTACATAAAGAAATATTTGCAAGAAGCGTGAAAGAAGTTGAAGAACACAATGCGAAATTTGCTAAAGGAGAGGTAACTTACACCAAAGGAATAAACCAATTTTCCGACATGACTGACGAAGAAATAAAAAAACACACAGGATTTGGACATAACCATTGATAAATAGTCGAAATTTGGCATAGAGCATGAAATATATGTTATATGATAATGAAGATAGAGATTTTATATTTTTTTAATGTTTACTGTGTAATAAATACTATTCTCAATTTCATATCTTCCATTTTTCGTGAAAATATACAACCAATTTCAAAATTAATTTTCAGCAAAATGTCGATTAGAAGAGTTATTGATTTCAGTGTTTGAAATGAACACATTGAAAAGGTAACTCAATCAGAAGATGGTCAACTTGAAACGATAATACCAAAACGACAGAAAACGAGCAAAATTAGTGGAAGAAATATAATAGACTAGCTTTTAACCGTAACTTCGTCTGCGATATTGGGGTAGTTTTATTGGTCTACAGAAGATCATCTGTATAATTTTTTGGGGTTGTCATTTAGGGTAGATATTTCATAATATCTATGAATGTATTTTATTTATTTTGAAGTCGTTCTTTTAGTACTAAATTAGAATCTTTGCGTACAGCTTTTATTATATTATTTATGAAAGTAGAAGGTATGAATAAGATAGGTAGAAGTTGTGAAATAAGAAAATAAGAAAACTGCTAACTAAACTAAATCAATGAAGAATTTGGAAAATTTATTATGGTAATTGAGTAATTAAATCAACTAATAAGAGAAAAATTAGACAGGGAGCAAGAGAGTATCTAAACAAATGGAAGAATAAAGAAATTCAATTTGAAAATTACATCGAAATTTTTAATTGTCGAGGCACCATTAATGCATTATACACCATAATCCGCTAGATAGAAGAGTTTCGAAAGTTTCAAATCCGATACAAAATCTTAGAGCTTATAGCCTGTAATAATTATCAAGGACTGATACCTGAGTAAAATTTCATGAAAGTAATCAAGTTAATAATGAAAATGAATGAATGAATGAATGAGCACGAAGCTTAACATCATGAATTAACTAAAAATAAAAAATTTTAAACATTGTACACAGGAATTACTGTCAGAGCTCACTGTCACGTCTGGAGGTCATCTTGGTCGACAATGGATATCCGAGAACACGTGAGAAAGTTTCTATGTAATTCAGTCATTAGACCACAGGCTCTCACCTCTACAACAGACCTTGATATAGACCCTAACATGGACACACAAGCTCCATTAGTTAGATACAGAACTTTGCCTTATTTTCCTTCGCTCACGGCAAAACTATGTGAAATTTTCGGTGAAATAGATGAACTAAAAGTGGCCAAATACAACTTCATCACTGCCAGAAGTGTTTTCACAAGACTTAAAGATGAAACACCGCAATCTTTAACATCAGACTGCATTTACAGTGTTCATTGCTTAGATTGTGAAGGAGTTTAAATAGGTCAAACTTCTCAGACCATTAAAAGAAGAATTACTCTTCATAAGAGCGATGTTAGACTTCGCCTTGACAGATGTGCCTTAGCACTACATTCCTCACAACAGGGACATCGTTTAGACTTTGATAATGTAGGAATACTAGATGTAGCTGTTAGTTACCTGAAATGGATTTTTTTGGAAATGGTCCACATTAATAATAACTCCAACAGCATCAATAAGAAGACGGACGTTTCCAGACTCAGTTGCATTAATTGTTACTTACTCTCAAATTATTTTAAGTAACCTTCGCAACTTCGCAGACATCTCACAACTTCAATAGACTTTTATGTGTTACGTGCGTAGTATGACATTTGCTACTACGGTGATTTTACTCTCTCAACTCTGTGTCGTTTTTCAGTGTCAATGTCTCTCTGTGCCTCTGTCATTTCTATTCAATTATTTACCTATCATTGTTGTTAGTTAGTACATAAGAATATTTTTACATCTATAATTTAATTCAACTTATTTTTAAGAAACACATTCTTGTTTGATGGTTTTTGGCCATACCTTTTATACCTAGTTCCGTAAGTTGTCAATCATAATTTTTATCAGTATAATTGTATAAAAATCTTTTTCAGAGTCCTGATGAATACTGTAAACTCAGTCGAAATATAGACCAGGCAGACAAATTGGATAAAATATATTCATAGAGGCCTCTTATTTTCTTATAACCCCAACTAAAGAATTATATATATATATATATATATATATATATATATATATATATATATATATATATATATATAAAATATATATATATATATATATATATATATATATATATATATATATATATATATATATATATATATATATATATATATATATATATAAGAAAATGAACACTAGAACATTAATTCGAATTCAAGTTGACCAAAGGAATGTTATAGTGCCATAATTATAATTTATAATTTTTTCAGTGCCATAAGCAAAAAAAATTTCATATATATATTTTTTTTTTCATTTGAATTAACGTGTCTCGACTTCTTGGTCATTGACAAATGTTACAATTTTGAAGTTTCATGTAATAATAATGTTAATGCTACATATAGTTAGATATAGTTAACAATATACTTGAAATGAAATTAGATGAGACTGCATTATTTCTAGATGTGTAATGTACTACTACACAAGCTCATATAATCCACATTTACCGATAAATTGTAATGTACTTAAATTGGGGATAATAAACAGAGAATAACCAAGCTCCAAAGGGCCAACAAGCTAACATCGGCGTAATATAACAAAAAGTGCATTTCGAGATCCGCCAATTAGAGGTGTTATAACACAACGAAACTTCCAGAAGCAATGTACGCTTATGAAACAATGGTTATTGACGGCCACTCAAAAATAGAGAAATAGAGAAACAAGAACGGAAAATTCTCAGAAAGATTTACGGGTCAATCAATAGAAACGGCATTTGGGTGAAAAGACCTCATAAAAGACAAATACGATAACGGAACGAATCAGAAAACGTCGAGTAAAGTTCTGTTGCTGTAAGAGTTCCAAAAAGATCTACAACAGATCAATATAAAAAATGTCGAAGGTCGCAGTGAGTGTTGATATAAAATCGCACATGTGAAGTTTGAGCAGAAATTGAATCACCAACCTGGAACAAAATGGAGACATGAACGGAAGAAAAAGCATTCACAGAGGATGAAGAGTTTTTGGGAGACGAAAAAGATGAAGCAAAAGTCCTTAGAATTGCAAATTCGAGTTCCATAGTTCTCCTCATGAGGAACAATGAGTTATAAGAAACAAAAAGTTATATTAATATTAATATTGGTATCTATAGGCAGTAAACACTTGGAGAAACTTACTAAAAATAATCCATACATGTTGATAGAAAATATCAGGTATAGAAAACAGAATTCACACTTTTATATGATTTACATTTTCATTGTATGAATTGGTCATTTCATATATCAAAGAGAGTGACTTGAAAATTGAACACTAAATGACACTAATTCAAAAATTATATTGGAAAAGTACTAAAGTGGTGATGTAGTAGTAAACATTGGAGAATTCATCGAAAATCTTCAAGGAGAAATGAACCAAATAAGTAAATTCTGGCTATTTGAATATCTTCACAAATTTTTGAGTGAAGTCTAACAATAAACCCAATGGAAATAAAAGAATTCAAACGAAATGAATGAAAATATTAACATAATTCAAGTTACAACGTAAGGATTTTTTCGTTACAAAATAAGCATATTTCATTTAGAAACTTCAGAAGAGGGTGAATAAAATATGTAAAGTAAAATTTGGAAATAAAACCAAGCCACAGTAATTTCAGCCAGATTCTCAATCAAATTAGATATATATATTCCTATATGTATGAAATTTGGGAAACCTTTTCTCAGGTATAAGTACATAAAATAAGATTCTATCTTATCCAAAAAATCAACAAAACAAAACGTTTTTCAGTTTGATGTTCAAAGAAAGAATCACAGTGATTCTTCGATTAAAAAAGTAGTCCGATCAGTTGATCATTTGTGGGCGTTTATGTAACCGAATAATGAGAATACCTTCATTTCCTGTTAAATTATATCAAATTTGAGATGATATCTCAGTGTAGTGTTGACTATTTCTCGTAGAAACATCGAAATGAAGAACCTTCTCTACTTATATCTATTCGTATCGGTATTAGTTTTGAACGTGACTTCGTTACCCTTCGATGATTTGGATGACAAGTGGGAAAAATTCAAGGTTAGTTACGCTTTTTCATTTGAAATTCATTGTAGTTTAGACATTGTACCAAGGTTGTACCCAGGAAATATTTATTCATTTATATATTAATGTAAAGAAATGTACTATAAGAAAATGAATTCAATAGTTATCGTGCTTATATCATCGCATTTGAAAATATTCGATATTAAAAGTATTCTATAATTTTCGCTTGATATTTTTTCACGAATTTTTTCTAGAATATTATAGCGGTGTGAAACTTGGACGAGGTAATGCCTCCATTATCCCTCACGAGATAATTTTTAGAGAATATTGAAATCGTATTGATATCGGTGCTTACATTTATTGGAAACGCAAGACAGTCACTGTTTCGTGCTTGAAGTCTTCAGTTGACTGTACAGGTAATGGTACACACTAACAAGATACCCTGAATCGTTAAAATACTATATATCCTATTATCAATGTAACAATTGAATACAAAATACACAAAATAACCATACGAAAGAATGAACGGAGTTTTGACATCTTCACAAAACTCCCTTTTCCTGATTTGACATCTTAACATTCCGTTCACCCTAGTTCACAAAAACTAGCAGCTTGTCGAACAATGATTCATATAGTTTTCTCACTCACTCTTGATGTATATTGACTTAGCATTGAACTCGATAAAATCAAATAGATCGAAAGGAATAATGGTTATGACATTAACTCCTTAACAGTGTTATTGAAAATAACACTGTTCCAAATATAACCTAATACAGTAATGCAAAACCAGTATATATGGCATTGACTTCATTTCGACCAATTTACTATAAAATCTGTACTTTGTTTTCTAAAATGGATCGATATGATATGATAATAATGACATGATTATGTAAACGATATTGCTTCCCATGTGGAAAAATAATCTATACGTTTATTCCCAGATGATATTATGTTCTATATATGTGGCAAAGATATTAAGAATATGACAGACGAGATCAATGAAAAAACCTTTTTGCAATTAATGGAGGGTTATGTGACAATAGCTTATCACTAAATGTGAAATCTAACTTTATAGTTTTGGGCACAAGTAAAACCCATAAGATTAATAAAAATGAGGATATAACTGTAAACATTAATGAACAAAAACTTAGAAAAGTAGAAGCAGTGAAATATTTAGGCAAGATATTAGATGAAAAATTGAGGTTCAATGATCATGTTGATTTCATATCAGCTAAAATCCCCGCAAAAATTAATTTTTTGAAAAAAATATGTGATATATCTGAAATTATTGTTGTTTAAATCAATAATTATGCAACATTTCGAATATTGCTTCACTTGGTTATTTGGTGTGAGCAAAGGAAAAATTCAAAAGTTGTGAAAGTTACAGAATGGAGCCATGCGAATAATTTTAAAGTGCAAAACAATAGGTATACCTGTTTAAATCATGCTGAACTCTTTGGAACTAATGTCTGTTGAACAAAGAATACTCTTTGCTTCATTATTTGAAATAAAACATCAGTTGCTCCCATGTGATGTTATGAAAAATGTAATATATGTCAGTGATGTGCATGGGTATAAAACTAAAAATGCTGATGGATTTTATATCCAATGTTGTAATCCTTCTAAATCTAAAAATAGCTCCTACTATGACGGATTTAAGGCTTTCAATAATTTAGCAAGTACATTGAAAACTAGTATCAGTATTCAGATATTTATGCCTGATCTAAGAAAGGATAAATGACTGATGATGCTGATACTTGGAGAAAATTGATATCCATAATTAAGCAATGTTAAGAATTTTCTCATAATTCAATACAAATATGCATGACGACGTTTCGAAGTACTACTTCTTCATCAAATGCTGGATTAATACTCATTATTAATTTACTATTAATTGTTTATCGAATGCTGGATTAATACTCAGTATTAATCCAGCATTTGATAAGGAAGTAGTACTTCGAAATATCGTCATGCGTATTGGAATTGAATTATGAGAAAATTCTAAATATTGTTTCATGAGGCAAGTATATTTCGAGTAATGAAAAAGGTGAGTAATTCAAAATTGACAGTTCAAAATATGTTAGTTTTTTGTATTGCTTTTGCCAAATACATATTGTTATTATCATCATTATTAGTAAAACGTACCATTCAAACCTAGACGATAATATCTCAACTGTTGTTCAATGTTAAAAAAAACTATAACTTCAAACAGAGAAAAGAGGCAAGCGCTTTTTAACAAGATTAAAAGAACATCCATAGTCAACACTTTGAACAGTAAGAGCAAACTTTTCTAGGTGCAGATAATCTGATGATATTACGCGAAGCTGTGAAAAGTAAAAAAATTAATATTTAAGCAGAAAAATCTATCAATACAATAAAGTACCACCGTCAGTGCGCCAAATCATGGAATATATATAAGAATTCCATAATTTTTTGAACTTCTATGAAGAGTAGTACACCCTGACCTAGGACATACTCAGAAGAACGCAAGTCCAAATTTTATTGCTAGTGAACCCTGTACTCTTATTTTAAAAATCCCTATTTTGTTATCAATGTGCTTGATAATGCAGTAATAAATACTACAAAACTACAGTCACAAAATATTGAATATAGTGACGAAAAACAAAATGTATATTTTCATTTGAAGTTGATTTACAATATCTGTGAAGTTTTGAATCTCTCAAAATTTTGAAGAAATTTCAATTACTGTCTGTGTTTTGAGTTCTGTGATTCAATTTATAAATTTCAATGTCCCTGTTTAGTGTCAACCAATCATCGCAATAAAAAATCAATGCAAATGGTACTTAAATTCACATTTTTACTTACAGGTGGATCATAATAGAAAATATAATGAGACAGAAAATATTCGGCGAAAAAAAATATTTATGGAAACTTTAGAGTATATTGAAGCTCACAACAAGAAGGCTAAAGATGGATTGGCATCTTACGGTCTAGCTGTTAATAAGTTTGCTGATTGGACTGACGAAGAGAAACGTCAAATGCTACGACCTGACAATTTTCCAGATCCATAACTGCAGTGATGTAACGAGAAAAAACTCATCAAAATTATTCTACTCAATATTAAATACTCATCCTTCTTATGTTTGTTCACTTTGAATACGAACATAAATAGATATATTTATATTATTTGTTCGTTTTTCTCATAGGAAGATGAATATATAGATATACTTCTTCACTGACTTCAGTGATTCAACAAAGTAACACAAATCATTCAAATAATTACAAAACACTACTGACAAGTTTTCACATAAAAATACTCTTCTATGACCGAAAAACAAGCAAAGTTTGAATCCAATAATTATCATTATAATATAATACGTACAATATTTGAAATGAATCGAACCTACCTTATATATATATATACCTACCTTAGAATATATATATATATATATATATATATATATATATATATATATATATATATATATATATATATATATATATATATATTATCGAATGGAGTTCTTGGGTTATTAAGTCTATAAGTAACTGTTGGTAAATCTATATTTTATTTATATATAGTTAACGTTTCGACAAAGCAATGTTGTCTTCTTCAGAAAATTGTTTTTCCTTATAAAAGCTCTTCTCTGCACAAAATAGTGTCAAATTCTTTCAAAATTACAAATAATACGATAAAGAATATCAAAGTCACAATGTGAACGTTCCAAATTAAAATGAATCGTAGGTAGGTACGTTGAATTAAAAATACTATCAATAAGCGATTTTCAAACAGATTATTTATTTTTTGTCAACTGAATCGATGTGACCGTGTGTAGCTGGTGAACTCAAGTTTGAACGTGACTTTTTACAATTTGTTCAACACATAATGTTCAAAAATATCTCTATTATTAGCAACAGAACGCACTTATAAATGAATGGTTAATGTAAATAATAATAGTAGAAATAATAAGTCTTTATATTCCTACAGGTAAAAACACCCAGTACAGAAAATATTAAAAAATTATATATACACATATTAACACCTAATTATAAAATGCAAACGTTTGAAAAATGATTATCGAAGTAATTTTATCTCCCTCATCAATTATATTAGAAATCCTGAAGACTTTTATAGTAGCTGAAATTATTTCACTTTTATTTTAAAACATCGAGATAGATGAGTTTCTTTCAGCATTTATATTGAATAAGTTGAAATATTTGTTCTTGAAATCAGGTTTCAATTTCCAAGCGCAACATCTCTGTCATGTCATCTTTTTTCCAGATGAGTAATATTTGTTTCAGAACTTTACGTTCTCAGAATTTAAGTGAGTTATCGTATTTTTCGTTTGAACGAATACTAAACACTTTTATCGGATATATATGTTATTGGTAATGCCCTAAATTTAGAGCATACTCTAAAGATAATCAACTTGTTTTCAACTGAAACAGACACTAAAAACTAATGGGAATTAATTTGATAAATATAACAATAATTGGATCATCCAGTTTCACCAAATATTTTCTGACCATATTACAAATCATGTCTTTTGAGTTTCATTTGAATAGAAATATGATTGAATATAACTTAAATTCAAACACTTGAACTTATGATTTACACTTTATTGACTACATAGCATGACGCGTTTCGTCGTTGCGAACGACTTCTTCAGATGCTTACAGAATAATAATCATTATTCTGTAAGCATCTGAAGAAGTCGTTTGTAACGACGAAACGCGTCATAGAGTAGGTATTGCTGAACCACTTAGGTTTTTCACAAACAGCAAGAAGTTTGCAAGTATCAATTAATACAGTAAAAACTGGACAAATATTTTGCTTATCAAATTGAACGAAAGTAAATCCATTCAAACTAATTTCTCCGATAAACGAAATCATTAATGTATAAATAATGCACAAATACCGTATTCTCATATGGAAAAATACTTGGGTATTAACTTTGGACGCTAAGTTTATTAGAAGATGTACTGGCTGTTAGGAAAACATTCCACCTTGTCAACTTACAACAAATTACTTCTGTATAAACAGATTCTTAGCAGATCCTTTATGAATATATGGCATTCAATTGTAGGGCTGTGCCAAAAAGACCACCATTGACATCATTCAGCGATTTCAGAATAGAGTATTAATGAATATTGTCAACGCTCCTTGGTACTTTAGCAACAGTGGCCTCCATGGGGATTCGGATATCGAGTCCTGAACAGCGACTACTTCATCACGTCAATGTCGAGGCCATCCGACTTCTCGATAATACGACACTACTGAGAAGACTCAAGAGCACCAAACCTTTTGAGTTAGCTTAAGTGATAGTGCAAAAGTAGAGTAAAGTTAGTGTACACCTTAACTTAGTGTTAAATTATTATCTAGAATCTGAGAATCACTATTGAGCGATACCTTGGTTTTGAACAGACATGATCAGATCGAAATTGTAATTTAAAAGGGAAAAAAACTTAGTGATTTAAATTGAAAGAGGATGATCTTCTTGTAATATTTGAAAAACATTACTTTTCTCGCAAGTATCATTAGTTGGTGAGAAGCTTTTTAGCAGCAAACAGTTATGAGTATTCCATGCCGCAAATTGTAACAAAAAGAACAATGCAGTTTTTCATTCAGAAATACAACTTGATATCCATTTTTTGGCCAGATCGATAGGAATTTTCTTTTCTTCGATCTTTTTTTCGCAAGAAAAAGGAAGTGGGCTTGAAAATAAAGAATAAATTCCATGTATTTTCTGAAAAACATTAAGAAATGAAGCCCCTCAAAAACACTGACAATTTTTTCAGACAAATTATTCGCTAAAGTACGAAGGTTTCGATGTTCTTGAGAGAAAAACCAATATTATCAATTTAATTCAAACGAAAAAAACCAAAAAATATATTGAAAACAAAAAATATAACCATTTTATCTCAACTCTTGTGGAGTACTGTGTTGTTGATGGTACAAATACAAAGTGAATTGGACTTATTTGGTATTGTAATTGAATTTTCATAGGTGCATTGTCTTATACGGAAATGTCAATACGGAAACTTCCATTCAAAATCGTGTCGTTTCTCAATAATATTTTCGAAATGTTACATTGTTTTCCTCAATACAGAAATAAAAATTCGTAATGTTGATATTGACGAAACAAAGGTTTTTCTCATATATATTTCCTCAAATTTCGTTTCAAGCTCAGTGTTTCAAGCAAGTTCATTTGTTCTTTTCAGAAAGCTTCATAATGAGAGTCTTTGTTGTATATTTTGCAGCAGCTTTTATCATTTCCGAAGTAGTATCAGCATATGTCATCAAAGATCTAGATAGTCGATGGAACGAATATAAGGTAAGTTAAAGTATTTACTTCATTTTGATGATTATTTCGAAAATTCCTTGTGATTCTTGTATATCGCAAATTTTTTGATAAAATCATTATTTCATGATAGAACTTCATAATTCTGTGAATTGAGCAATAATTGATCATTTTAATCGACATATATTTCGGAGTCCTATGCCATTATCCAAATTTGCATACTCAAGATAATGGGTAAGCATTTGGAGATATTTGAGGATTTCATACAACAATTGTAAAATTTTGTGTTTGTAATAAGATGTTTTGTGAACTGAATATTTTCATATATACTATACATACATTCAACTATATTTCAACAGGTGTTATATAAAAATACGAATAATTCCAATTTTTTTTTGTGTGTTTTAGGTTTTTTCATATGTTCAAATTTGTTCAATCATTTGAAGTAAGATCACATGTAGTAGGATTTTCCATATTGACAGGTTAATTTATAGAAAACTGAATTTGATCCATAACTAGATCTATTTTTGTTGTCTTTCATGAACTTTCCTAATATATTTTTTGTTCCACTTCTTCTTTCTTTTCTTCTTCTTCTTCTATTATTTTTTCTACTTTTAAGGAGGCATATCGAATTTTCTCAACACTCTTTGTAGTTATTCTCTTAATAACTTATTAAAAAATTCAATCAGCAAATCTAAGATGATAAATATAGTGTCCATAATGAAACAATATTTATTATTTTCACATAATTTAATAAGAATATGCATGACGCGTTTAGAAATACTACTTCTTTATCAAATTCTGAGTTAACAATGCATTTTGTTACATATTTTTATAAATATGCAAAATAATATTAATGTTGCATATTTTTATTTAATTATGAGAAATATTTAATAGTGTTGACATTTACTTGATGAGAAAATTCTGTAAATTTGCTCAATGAACAGATAGAGTTGAACAATTCACGCTTGTTATACCTTTCCAGGTAATAATAAAAATTAGATTTCAGAATGGAATATCTTAGGTAAAACCAAAATTCATTGAATCTCAAATTCATTGATATTCATACCTGTTTTTTCAAATTTGTTGTCATTATTCCGTTAGCATCTAAAAAAGTCGTTTGTAACGACGAAACGCGTGATGCGATGTAGTCAATAAAGTATAAATCATGAGTTCAAGTGTTTGAATTTGAGTTTGTATTCAATTATGAGGAGATTCTAAATATTGTTTCATTATGGATCTAAATTTTAGTATTGGCCTCATCAATCATCGAATATAGTGTCGCTAATAATTATAATTTTTTCTTCACTCGTCTAGTTTGAGGTGAACTTGAATTTAAAGTATTGTGTACATGTTTTCGTTTCATCAATTATCAATTTTAGAACACTTGGATATATAATTTTGTTGTCTCTTAGTTTAACGAAAATAAAGAAGTGAATGAACAGATATTAAGGACAAAGTGTCTTCAATATCTGTTCCAATATCTAATTCCAGTTTCACTATATATGTAACTAGAATATAACAGAAATGATTTCTCATGAAACTCATACTTATGTTTTAGCAAGATTACAAGAAGACCTTCATATCTTCTGAAGAGGAACGGAGGCACAAGAAGATTTTCAGCGACAACTTGGTACTAATTGAAGCCAACAATGAAAATTATAGACGAGGACAAGCGTCAAACCTGTTTGGAATCGATGGTTTCACCGATATTATTAATCTTAAGACGAAAATTCTAGGATCGATTCCACAGCTTTTGAAATTTAAATTAGATTCAATCAAACAAATACCTCAGACAATATTAGGCTTCTCCAATATACTCAACTGAATCTTATCAACATCTTCAAATCACTTTTTGTTTGAGGAAAATTTCAATTAATTTTTCATGTTGAAATATAACAAGTTATTGAACTTTTGCATAAACAAGCAGCATATTCAAAACCTATGAAATTGATTGTTTTAATATTTTTTCACTTCCAGACAATGTTTTTAATCATTATTTTCTCATAGAAAATATCTACTGCAGTGCCTCTGTTGGCAGGTTGCAGTAGACTTTTATTTTTATTAAGCTCTGAGAAAAAAACAAAGAAAATATTTAACAGTATAATAAAACTTCAGAATTTTTCTGTTCCATATCCATGAGATATAAAATGAGGATACGTAAAATGAAAATAATATGAAAGAAATTCTTTGAATTTCTTTTCAAAAGTTGTTTTATTATTTGATGATCTCTCTGCGAAAATATGTTGAATATATCGAATAAATAACTTGGCTTCTGAACAATTTAAATGAAAGGTAATGATAAATACTTGTCTAAAAATCACTGACTGAACAATTCTTTATTCGACTAGTTTCGCCTTTTACGGCATTATCAAGAAGGCGAAATAAAAGACGAAACTAGTCGAATAAACAATTGTTCAGTCAGTGATTTTTAGACAACTATCACAGATTTGTTTCATCGTCCATTGAATTTATTCTAAACAATTGTCAAACAATAATTGAATATAGTTTTCGTGAAACCAACTCTAGTGTTATTAATTCAATATATTCTTTGAATTGCAGTAAAATGTATTTCAACTTTGGGGATCGACCTGGAAAATAGAAAACAACAATTTCAATTCAATCAGCTCAAATAAACTTGTTTTCCTGAAAAATGTTATTTCTTAATATTATTCCCATTTCCTATCAGCTAAGATTAGAAGTTCACGAATGCATGAATTTTTGTCCCAGTTATTACCTTCTAAATATGCCGTAATCGAAAACATAAATATTATTCACAAAATTATAAAATAATGTTCTTTAATTGCTTTCTCTAATCTTTCTGTGTAGAGCTTTTATCATCAAACGCTTCATAAGAAATATTTCATAATATTTTCGAGATGGTTTTGGAAGCATTACCCAGAATTTTGAATCAACTGATAATGATTGCGAAATAGGGCAGTAAGTAATAACTTCCATATACACGTTTTTTTCAATTATGTACGTAATCACTTGATGTATATATATATATATATATATATATATATATATATATATATATATATATATATATATATATATATATATATATATATATATATATATATATATATATATATATATATATATATATATATATATATATATATATATATATATATATATATATATATATATATATATATATATATATATATATATATATATATATATATATATATATATTAGTTAATTTTCAATGTTTTTAGCAATAACAGGCTTTTTTCAATGTGAAAAACTTTATTCTCGTTAACGTTTCGTTGTATATCACAACTTCGTCAAAACTAATGGATAATTGAATTTTATGAATTACTATATATATCAAAATGTCAAACTTTTTTTTTCAAAAAATTTAATTAGTTTTTCTGTCTTTTCATGTATTGATTTTTATTATCAGAGGAATTTCTGGCTTAGCATTCCCATCGGAAGTGTTAGGCTTCTTCACCATGAGGGAACCTCTGAAAAACTCATAATGAGCCAGGTGATTCTTATAAGTGTGATTTAAACTGCAATTAAAAACAGCATATCTGAAACTTAGAACTCTTTCATCGCTCAAATATATCTTAGACAATAAATCAAAATTAACTCTGATAAACTCCTTAATTATGTCACTTTGTGATTATGCTAGTGCCGCATATTTTCCCTGTTTAGCTGCACAACTCAAAAACGAATTACAACTTTTACAAAATACCTGCATACGTTTTTACTACAATATAAGACGTTTTGATCATATAAGTTATATATATAATTCCAATGAAATTCTAAAAATGGATTTCAGGTTTCAATCACAATTTTATGTATTTATATATAAAATTTTATCAACATCTTGTCCAAAGTATCCGGCCGAAAAAGTTGTTTCTAGAAATAAGTTACATTCTCGAAATATTCGTGACAAAATGCGAATAAATATACCAAAACATAAAACCATGAAGTTTCGGGCATCATTTTCGTACTTGGTCTCTAAATATTTCAACCAACTGAATAATAAATACAAAACGATGAAACTGTTCTATTTCAAAACACTAATGAAAAATATACTCTTAGATGAGCAGAAAAAAGGGAAAGCAAATCATTCTTAGGAATAATATATTGCTTCTATGGGGTTGATAGTAAGACTGGCGAAACCACCTTAACCATCTTTTGAAATGGTTTCCGTTGCTTATGTGCTTCTACCTGTTTGTTGTTTACATTTAAGGAAACACTGTAATGAGTTTCCGTTCAATAAAGTTGTATTATTATTATTATAACAACAGACGCCTTGATCTAATCTTGAAAAACTAGAGTAGTAACTAATATCTGAATAATTTGATGAAATTATACAAAAAATTAAGAAGATACAGAGATGAAGATAAGAGATATAATAGAGAGCACAATCTAATCTAAAAAAAAACTAAAACAGTAACTAATAACTGAATAATAATATTCAAAGTCAATTCCTTTTAGTCAATTCTTTTTGTTCACATCACTCCTAATAATAAATTCTATGGACTCAAAGTGAATGTCACAATTATTGGCAACTCTATTGAATGTAGACTGCATTAACCAAATGGAGATTGAATTAGCGAGTTGGTCCTTCGAGTCGCTTGGTTTAGTAATTCTGTAGTACGAGAATTTTGCCTAAGACAATGAAATTTCAAAGCGGAGAAGAGATGAGAGCAATCGATACTGTTGTGCTGTGATTGGTACAAAAAATTTAGTGATAAAATTTCTCTCCTGCTCTGCAATGAGATTAAACTAAATCGACTCAATAATTCGTTATGATTGACTCCTCTCTGTGGATAAACTTTGACCTCTCTCCAAACTGAGAATTTCAAGAAACTTCACTGAATGGTCTCAAGATGGTGCTGATGGCAAGTGTGAATAGGATTCCAGATTATTCTGCGATACTCCATCTTGCTACGGACTGGGGTATTAAATAGTCCTATGAATGTTGAGGAATTATGGAAATATTTGCCATTGCATATAACGAATCCATATATATTCGAAGCAGATAAACAAAATGTGTCATAAAGAGATGATGTCAAAAACAATAAGAATGCAAGTTCAGTGATGGCGTCTTGAATTCGTTATTAAGAAGAAGAAGAATTATTTCTGTCACTCAATGATGGTAATTGTGACCAATAACCTTATTTGTCAAGTTGTTTATTGATTTTCATTCAGACCTTTATCTAAAGAAGTACTGAAAATGTAACAGAAATTTCACTTCGATAGATCTTGAGAAATATTACCAATTATTTTATAATTTCAATATGGACAGTTTGGATTTGTCGAGTTCGAAAACCTTTCGATTTGACTTCAATCCCAATTTCCACCATAAAAATAATAATACATTCTTTATGTCCGCACGTGGTTGGTTAACACGGAAATAATTACTGTTCTATATTCATCATTGTTCCTTAAGGAAAAATTAATACATCTGGGAGGATGGGTAGGTTCAATCACTTTTGCTTGGTAGTTTCACAGACGACAATGCCAGCGTCGAAAACTAGCTTGACGAATACCAAATTGTTAAAATACAGTGTTGCTTCTCAACAGATGCAACACTGTATTTTAACAGTAGCTTAGCGGTCAAAAAGCAGCGGGGCGTAAACCTGAAGACCTGGTGTTCAAAATCTTTGAGATTTCAAACAGATTTTCTATACACAATTAATAATAGAACCGAGTCAGATGGGAGAATTTGGTACATTCGTCGAAATAAATCCCTTGTTGATATCGTAGATAGATAGATCCTAGGAGCCACCCAGCATTTTCAGAATCTTGAAGATTTTGAACAGATTTCTATTGCGAATAACATGGATACACCATACTTGCATGAGTGTGATGAACTTCTTCTTGAACTATTTCAACGAGTAAGCAGTTTTAATTTATGTATAAATACGTTAATATTTTCTTAATAAAATCAGTTCTACATCAGTAGTCAACTCATTCACCTGACAAGGAGTAGGCAGATTGAGGCCTTGTCGGCACCGGAATCCTTTCATCCGATTTCCAGAAATCGGGAGAATTGGGCCTTAAATTGGTTGTCCATCAGTCGGCAACTGATCAACCCCCTGATAAGGAGTAGGCAGATTTAGGCTTTGTCAGGGGAAGATTTCCTTGTGGAGAAATAGCACTCCATATTTCTGAACACCTGGGTTTGAAATCCAGTCGAGTTCGAAAACTTTTCGAGGTGAATTCAATTCTCAATTTTCACTACAAAATAATGATACAATATATATATATATATATATATATATATATATATATATATATATATATATATATATATGTATTTAGACATCCGTATATATACATGCCCCGTCATGTTGAAGTTTACAGTTTTCTTTCAGTGCAGTCAGTTTTGAACCACCAATAATTCAATTGTGGATAGAAAAAAGCCTGAATTTTCAGAAACAAAGCAGGATTTGTATAATCACGGTTCATTTCGAATCTTATTCAATTCGGGTGGTAGCCCAGTATCAAGATCTTTCAACAATATCAACTGAAGATATCATAAAGCCATCGTAAGAATATGGAAAATAAATTTTCAGTACAGATACATCTTTCTACGATCTGTTTTCTAAATCGCTCTTGTAGACGATTGCAATACAAAATATACAATCTCAAATCAAATCGAAAATTCGTATCTTGTGATGATGAACGAGAGATTCGAATTTTCGATTTAAAATGTGAAATAAATAAAATGAGAGAAATGTTTTCGGTTATTTATGTAGATGGTTCCTCAAGCAGCTATTGCAGACCAGATTATTCAATAGAAATCAATGAGTTGATGGAAACTCAATCTTCGAAGCAATGCACACAATTGCAAAACGTTTATATTCGTTAAATTTTCAAAATGAACCTTCTAACTTCTTATTCCCAATGATGCTCTATAAAATTGTTTTCATTGACATATAATGAGTATGTAATTTTATCTTACAGTTACAAATACTTCCACTGAAACTACGAACGATCGAGATCTCGATCATCAACCTTTAAATTTTGGAACGTAAAACTGAGAACAAGCAAAGGTTTCTCAATTTAATGCTGCAATTTGAACGATTGTTTTGTTATAAACGAAAATAAATATTGAGTCAGATTCTCAATGTTGATATATGTCAAATATTGAAATCCTTATAAATCTTGGAAGTTTGAAAACAAGCATATATTTTCCCCAAGGTTCTGTCAGAAAATCGATACCATGAAACACCTTTCAATATGTTTTGTTCTATCAATTATTCTACTTTCTGATGTTGCTAACGCGACCAAGAAAAGGGATTTCGGCTTGAATATTTTCTGGAATAAATTCAAGGTGAGCTTTCATTCTGTTTTTTTACTTAATTGACGTAACATTATTTCTGAATGTACAAAACGAATTTTGAATATCTAATTGTTTGTGTTGAATGAGTAGGTAATTATGTTGTTTTGAAAAATTGATGATTTCGTTATGTAGACTCCCCAATGAGGATTATATACGAAAGAGTTTGAAAGTTGGTAATATAGGGAGAATATTCAATTTCGTTATTCCCTTTTTAGTAATTAATTTCAGATATTCAATGAATATGATTACACCATACTTGACAAGTTGACAAACATTGACGGTGCTTATTATGTCAACTACAGTTTGGATATCGAATAGTGTTGGCGTTTACTTGATGTACCTAAATCCATTATAATTGAATATAAACTTAAATTCAAACCTTGAACTTTTGATTCGCACTTTTATTGGTAACACAGCATTTCGTCGTTACAAACGACTTATTCAGATGCTACTAGAATATTAGCTAACAACAAATTTGTCGAAACAGGTATAACAAGGGAACTTTAGGTTTCTATGAGTCTGGTACTCAGTATTCAATTCTTGAATATGATTTTATTGTCTGAGATGGTTGAACAAAGGTGAAATGTGCATTTGTTCATTGAGCAAATTTGCAGAATTTTTGTGCAGATTTATTTCTCCTATTTCCTAAAAATCTGATTGTCTACTTTTCTGTATATTATGTAAAATTTTGAAATTTGTATCGGAAGTGTGGTTTTCTGTTAATAAATGGTTTGTTTAATTCGAATTGCTTTTGTTATATGTGAAACTGTATTTATGTTCATGGATTCTAGTGCCGATATTTCTGCTGGTTTTACACACACACACACATATATATATATATATATATATATATATATATATATATATATATATATATATATATATATATATATATATATATATATATATATGTGTGTGTGTGTGTGTGTGTGTGTGTGTGTGTGTGAACACCGGGATATGTGCCACAATTCAATTGGTAAACACCAAATCTATTTTTTCTTTTGATTTTGTTCTTATTGTTTTCGATGTCTCGATAAATTAATGTTTGTTGTTAATGAAATATTGGAACTACGTTTCTGATTAGTGGGTCTATGTTCAGAAACATAATTTCAATATATCATTAAGAACAAACAATAATTTATCGAGACACATCAAAAACAATAGAAACAAAATCAGAAGAGAATATAAATTTGGTGTTCACCAATTGAATTGTGGAACTTGTTCCGTATATATATATATATATATATATATATATATATATATATATATATATATATATATATATATATATATATATATATATATATATATATATATATATATATATATATATATATATATATATATATATATATATATATATATATATATATATATATATATATATATATATATATATATATATATATATATATAAGTAAAACAAGAAGAAGTTTTTAAGTGTGAAATTCATAAGTGTTGATGAGACTTGGGTTCACCAGTAAACTCCTGAAAATGAAGTACAGTCAGTTGGAAAGGAGGGATAATGTCTGATATAACTGACATATAATAACAAAATCAGAACACCGTTATTAGAAATGTATCAGTGTTGATGGAGATGATGTTGAAAAAAATGCAAACAAATTTTTGAAATATCGCTTCTCATGATCAGGCCGGAAGCTTTTTGCCTACCCTCGTACATAATCGTTTTTCTATCATCTACCACTTCTTTTCTACCAATCGCGAACTGTCAGCTGTTGATTTGTCTCTTTAAGGATACACTTCACTGCATAAATGACTGCAAATGTATATATTGCGTTAATTGTGGTACACTTTTTATTATTATTATGATCGTGATATCTTCGTTATTGAACAACTGTTATTGAGAAGTCTCAGAATCATTTGAAAACAGATGAATGCCTCTTGAATTTGGTTAAGTGCTGATCTAGAAATAGTTGAAATATCTAATTCATTATGAAAAATTAAATTTATTTCAGTTACTCTATCATGTTTATACATGGTAACTTTCTTTTTTGTAATATCACTGGGAGTTTCAGTCCTTCTACCATGTTTAAAAATAGTAAATTTCTCTGTTTTAATATCACAGGCATGAATTTTTGCCTATATCTTCTTTTTGAGATAGTGGCGATGAAATTATATTGTATTGATGTGATTTGAAGAGCAAATGAATGGAAGGCAAAAAAGAGAAATAAAAATTTCATGTCTCAATAGGGTCCGCTTTAGATGAGAAGGAACTTACATAATATAAATAATGAATTATTCAAAAATCATTCGTTCTTAAACTCAATCCTCGTGATGAATAATGTATGGAAGTATGTCGTTAAAATTATTTTTACCACAAAGTCCTTCACGATATCAATATTTATATACTGAACCAACATTTTCAGAATATTCGATTTAGTTAGAATCATTGATAGAAAGACTGACGAATTGTAGAGTGCAATGAATTGGTTCGTACAATTCATTCTATTTATTAATAATTCATTTCAATGATGATGAATATCATTATCTAATTCAGCTAAAGACAGTGGCACCGACACGTTTCTATAACAAATATACAAAATAAATACACACACTGTATTTGCATAAAACTATTACAGAGAATAAAGAGTTCTGACAAGACGTATTCTTGAGAGGAACGTATTATCGAAGGATTGAAACATAAAATATTTCTGTCCACTTGTCCATTTTGATTTATATGCGAAAAAGTTAATTCAAGCTCACTATAAATGAGGCTCAAGATTCATTGAGTAAAAATAATATCGCAACACTAATGCGATAAAAATTTTTCGAAATTTTTTTTTCGAAAATGATGGTTCTGTGCGGAATAAGTATCGCGCAGTACGTCCATTTTATTGTCGAAAAAATCGTCCATTAGAGCAGTTAATTCGATTAAACATGGAATGTTTTCGCACTACCTTTACTCTTATTGATAACTCGCATCTCCAGAGACAGTGAAAAAAAAAGGAGAATACGGTACTGAAGAAGTTATTGCTACTGTAGAGCGTAGCATTGAGAAAGACCCGAATGAGCCCATCCGCCATCGAGCACAGGAATTGGATCTGTGTCCATCCACTTTATGGAAGATTTTCTGGAGGGATCTTGGTTTGCTTGCTTACAAAATCCAACTCGTGCAAGAATTGGAGACAAACGATCATCAAGCAAGGCGTAGTTCCGTCGAATGGGCCCAAAACGAGAATGCCGTTGTTCCCGATTTTCATAAGCGAATTTTGTTTAGCGATGACGCGTTCTTCTGGTCGAATGGCTACGTCAACAAACGAAATTGCCGCATTATTGCCGAGTGAATATAATCCTCAAGTGTATGTCAAAACACCGTTACATCCAGAAAAACTGACTGTTTGGTGCGCTTTATGGGCTGATGGAATCATTGGTACGTACTTCTTCAGAAACGATGATGGCCAGAACGTTACAGTCAATGGTGATCGGTATAGAGTCATGATGACTAACTTTTTCATTCCTGAATTGAACGACCATGATGTCCAGGAGCTGTGGTTTCAACAATACGTTGCAACATGTCACACAGCTCGTGCCTCAATCGATTTATTGAAAGACACGTTTGGTGACCGCCTAATTTCAAGTTTTGGACCTGTGAATTGGCCTCCAAGATCTTGTGATTTAACACTGCTAGACTACTTTCTGTGGGGCTATGTAAAGTTATTGGTCTATGCGGATAAGCCACAAACGCTCGACCATTTGAAAGAAAATATTCGCCGCGTTATTGCCGATATACGGCCACAAATGTTGGAAAAAGTCATCGAAAATTGGACGTCTAGATCGGACTACATCTGATCCAGTCGTGGCGGTCATATGCCAGAAATCATATTTAAAATGTAATGCCACAAGATTATCTTTCGAATGAAAAAAATTCTTGTCAATCGAATGACCCATCGTTGTTTTATTGCAATTTAAAATTCTATACCTCTAAAAAAAACACCCTATTCTTTCAGTCAAAGACTATGTGAGTGTTGATCCATTCTTTCAATGTCTGAGCCATTTCTAAAAAGAATCAGTTGAGTTCTTAACATTTGTGCCACCTATGTTCACTAAAGCAGTTTATGCAAGCCACTGAAAAAAAGTTACATCAACTACAAGGTGAATAGCTTTGTAGTATTTCTATGAGGTTTTAATAATGTGCGGATAGCTTACTTCGTTGTTCTCACAGTTCTTTGGTATACATCGCTTCAGAATAACAGAAAGATCATCAACTTGTGGAAGTTTTTCTTTTAAACACGAATCCCAAAATGCCCTATGACGCCTTATCCCTAAATTTACTATGATGTCTTCGATTGCATATACAATTCAAGACGTCACAAATTTTCTACAGGTCAGGATCATTCACATGAAGGCAATGAATTTTTTATTGGCATCCTCCACTAGGTTCATTATATGGCAATAAAGACGTAAAAAGAATGAATCTCCAATTGATTGTTACATTGACTCAAGGTGACCTGAACATTTGTAGCCTGACTATGCTTTGTCAGGAAAGCTTGTGTGCTTTGTCCACAGTTTGCTCTGTGGAAAAAATTTCTGAATTTTTCAATATTCTTAAGATACTGGAAACTTGCATTGTCAATCCAGTAAGGCAAAGAGTTCGTAGACCAGATTTTTCAAAGCATAATATAATTGATAATTTTCTCGAATTATTGGGAGACAAAGCCCCGCCAAACAAATTTTTGACTGGTAGCTTGGGCCCCCAGGTCATATTGTGTCAGCGCTACTGCTTAAAGATACTTAGTTTGGGTGATTTTTTCAGAATTTAAATGATTCTCTGTCTTGAATATTTTTCACATTTCCTAAATTTTCAGAGAGATTATCACAAAAAATATTCCAGCCACGATGAAGAACATCGACGTAGAGAAATATTCAGGAAAAATCTTAAGAGAATTCAGGAGCACAATGCAAAATTTGCCAAGGGGGAGTCGACATACCGGATGATCATCAACAAATTTGCAGATTTAGATGCAAATGAAGTGCCAAAGGGACTGAAGCGTTGGTGACTTTAGAGCAGCCAATTACTAGATATTATAGTTCTCTAAACAATCGAATAATTCAAATAACATTGGGAAGCTCCCTGTAAAAAAACACTATTCAATAAAATATTCCTCAAGTAAACCTTGCTTATCACTCGGTAAAACATTATCTTCAAAAACAGCGAATAAAAATTAAAATACATCGCTTGAGTCTAACCGAATATATTATTAACTCTACATATATTTTGGTTAGTATCAAGAATATTGAACAATTTTACTGTAATATCAGAAATGAACTGGTGATAGTGGGCTAACGACCCGAAACATATGTAGTTTTTCAATATATTTAGTGAAACTTGGGCCAAGAGTTATAATTTCAATTTACTCTTAAATATTTCAGTATTTAGGTATTTTAGAAGTAGTATTTTAGTACTTTAAACTTTATAAAGAGTATATGTACTTAGTTAATGTTCAAAAATGTAACTTACGCCGTAAAACTATAGGTGTACAGGTAAATGACATACATATACGAGGGTGGGATGAAAAGTTTCCGGCCTGACGAAGAGATGGCGCCACTAGGTTTTTTAGAGATGCGTCGTACAGTACCATTCCTACTGAGCTTGAATGTAGAGTTTCAGCCATTCGCTACGTTAGTTTGCGTTTGAGAGCACATTGCTCGAGAAGCTTCCATTGTTTTCGTGAAAATGGAAAAATTGGAGAAACGTGCTACTATCAAATACATCTATTTGAAAGGTTTTACGCCAGAACGAATAAAAGAACAGATGAATTCAACACTAGGAGTCTTCTCCCTATCGTATTTATAGTAATGTATAGGCGTAATCCAAACGAATTTTTGCGTCGATTCATAGCTGTTGATGAGACTTGGGTTTACCACTCACCCCTGAAAGTAAAGAACTGTCGAAAGAGTGGGTTGAAAAGAGAGAACCAACTCCAAAGAAGGTAAAACAATCTTATCGGCAAACAAGTTTTTGGCTACTGTTTTTTGAGATGCGAGAGAAGTTATATACATTGATTATCTTAAAAAGGATAAGACCTTCACTGGTAAACACTACGCACACTCATTGCAACGTTTGAAGGACAACGTGCAAATTAAACGACCTCATTTGGCGAAGAAAAAAATTTGTTTCATCACGATAACGCATCAGCGCATTCGTCGTTTATTGCCACGTCCAAAACTCACGAAATGTAGTTTGAATTGATGTCGCATCCTCCTTACTCGCCACACTTAGCCCCCAGCGATCATTACCTGCTTTCTAATCTCAAAGAATGGCTTGGTGGTAACAGGTTTGAGAACAACGAAGAAGTTATCAGAACTGTAAATCAGTATTTTGCGGAACTTGACGAATCTACGTTTAAAACTGATATAACTAAATTAGAACACCACTATGAGAGATGTATCAGTGTTGATGTAGTTTATGCTGCAAAATAGAGCAAAAAAAACTCAGACATCGTGTTTCTTGGCCAGACCGAAAACTTTCACCCCACACTCGTATATTTCATTTCTATAATGACTTTTTAATAGCCATTTATTCTCTTGAACTTTTGATATTTTATGAAGTACTGGACAATAACAAGTAATCTTCGAAAATGTCTGTCAGCTCTCGAAACAGTTCCTCAATTGATTATTTGATGGAAGAATCTGAAAAAGTTGAAATTTTTTGAATGATTATCTGATAAAAAAGGAAAAAATTGTATGTTATTTCACTAACAACTCGAAGTTTTTGATTATTATTTGAATACCCACTATGGCAACTTATGACACCATCAATTATTGGTTTCCATTACAATTATTTTGAAAATTGTAGTTTATCAGTCTGAATCATGGTCTGTGTTCATTCATCCAGCCTCAAGTATAGTTTATTGAGATTTTAAAAATTGCTGAAATTGAAAGTATGGATATGGATAGTAAATTAAAGTATGGATACCACTAGAATAGTTTGTGTGTTGTTCTGTTCATTGTTGATTCTGTTTTTTTGTTGATTCTTACGTTGATTCTTACAAATTTTCCTTATCGATTCATAACATTAATGAATTCTTTGAGTAGGATTGGTTGACTTATTCATACAATATATTCAGTATATGAACTTTTATATCACAAAATTTTGTAATGGTCTTTGAATTGTTGCAATGATAAGTCTTAGAGCATGGTTCTCTATGTGTTTTTTTTATGCCGATGGATTCTTGGCAGTAAAAGGTCACTTGATTGCATTCGGTTTGTATTTTTTAATTTCCTCAACTGTTATTAGATCTTTAGTTATTGATTTTTTCAATGTGTTCTCGATTTTGTGTATATTGTAAGGGTTGAAAAGTTTCAGAGTTTTTTAAATGTTGAATGTTTTGAACTATGTTGAGTAAATTTGATATTTGAACTCAACTAATTGGATTATAACAGTACCACCTCACTTGTGCCTTTGTCATTAAGTTCCAAGCATCATTAGAAGAAACTGAAAAAAAAAATTATCAATCGAATACCAGATGAGGTAATGCAAAAAAAAAGAAAGTTCTGCAGGAGATATACATGATCTTATCTGAACAAATTATGTCTATGTTTATTCACAATGTTTCAATAGAGAAATACACTCAATTAGGTTCCACACCTCAAAATATGCCGTATTCGATAAAGTTATCAGATTTGTCACTGCTTGTTTTATGTTTGTTTTATGATGGGAGTGGATTAAATTGATGAAGCCTGCATCAATAAATGAATCATGAAACTCACTCTCATCAATCCCCTGGTTCCTTTCTATCTGGGTCTCATATTCAGCAATTTTCAGTGGCTATCACTTCATCACAATATATAGTAGAATTCTGTGATGGCCAGGTTGTATCTTCTGCTTCTTCAGTCACTTTAATGATGATGGTGAACTGTCTACCCATGCAATCTTCTTCTCTGTGGCGCATAAGTGATCAAATGAATCATGTTAATTTATTCAATTGATAGATGTATTCCGTTTTGTTTTTCGGTTTTCTACATCCTAACAGTTCGAAACATTTGGATCTCTTGAATTATTTACTCTTCTTCATATAGCTTCATAGTGGTTGAATGCGAGGTTCCATATCACGTAATAATGAAACAAATTATTTATGAATAATTCTACTTTCTCCTGAAAGAAAAACCACCACCTCTCCACCTCCATCTCATATTCATCACTCCGATGGGCCATTAGTCTTGAATAAAAAGCATGTAAATCCTGGAAAGTTTTTCCATTGGAACGAATCTTTTCCCAAACATTCGAAGGAACAGATAAAACTGATAGCTAAGGAACCACTAGTTCGGAAGTTGGATGTCCTAGGAAGAAATGTTGCCAATTTGAAGTACTTCGCTTTACAGAAAACGATTTTTGCACATAAAATCCATATACTGCTTCAATCCTGAGACTAGCTTTTGCACAAGCACAGAGTGTTTATGAAAGGATAGGTGTCATCTAATAGTACCTTTCAGCACTTCATAGTGGTGCAAACTGAGTACAGAATGCCCTTCGTGATGAGTAAATAACTTGTAATCACAAAAAAATTCAAACTTTGTGAAATTTCCAGTAGAGAAAAAAAATTTCCTTGATGAGTGTCTCAAGCGTTTGATTTAAAGAGAATTTGTCTGCAAATAGATATAAGTTTGTTCGATTGAGAGTTCGGTGAATTTTACTTCATTTCATCAATAATATTTACTATTTGCGTGAAGGAGAGTAAATGATTGAGCAACAAATAATTATTATCTCTTGGGTAAGTCCCACGACCAAGATTAGACAAGTATGACATCATAAATATTCAAACAAAGGCTGCATCTCACTTCCACATAAGAAAACACTCGAACGCTATTAATGCTTGATAAATATGTACAATAAAAAGTCAAGGTGAATCATATAATTCCATGTGCATCTCAATTTATTTGTTGTTATTTCAAATTAAGCAGGCTGTACTGAAAACCTATTATAATAATCTGATTTATAGTTGTTCCTGTTATAATAATAATTTAGGAATAGGCTCTAAATAACGAATTTATGTATTGTCAGTTATTACTTCATTCAATGAGGAATGTAACAAATGTATTGCGGAAAAAATTCAAAAAAAGAGTAAAAACAAATTACAATGTATATAATAGCAGTGCCACGACTATAAAAAAGATAAATATTATTATCAGATTAATCGGAATGAAATTACCACATGTTCATATTTGTCTCATTGGAACTTGAATTTCTTGATTGAATGTTATCTAGATGTCTCCTAAATGTTAAAATATTTACAAATATTATTTCTTTGAAAATGTGAAATTATATCAAATGGTCATAAGAATAAATGAACCTAACACTTACAAGATAAAAAAATATGTTTCCAAATGACAAACCAATTAATTTAAATAATTAACAACATATCTAAAGGTCTACATACACTGATCGGAACTCAGTGACAGAAATTATGTTATAAATTGATGTAAATCTGATTGAAATGAAACATATCGTAATTTTATTACCAGTTTACAATAAAAAGATATCAAAGTGCTCCTTGCAAATTAGTTGAAGAAAATTGTTTTATTTACATAAGGTGCAAAAGTGAATTTGTGATCAAATATTATACCGAGGTCTAGAATTTCGGAGACCCTGAACAGAATGGTTTCCTTAATTGTGTATAAATACTGATAATAATAATGTTTCAATTTTATATATATTTTGAAATAATAATAAAAAGTCTTCATTTTCATACAGGTAAAAACACCCAGTTATAGGAAATATTCAGAAAAATATATACAGTATTAACACTTAATGGTTTAATGCCAACGCTGAAAAAATGATTATCAATAAATGGAGTGATTATAACAAATAATAGACAATGAAAATATAGTTAATATAGTCAAAATTCACTATACATGAAAAGAGTCCTAGTCCACAATAAATCGGACCGTTACAAGGTTAATCACGCAAGATCTATGGAACATGAATCCGTGCTGCTTAATCTTCACCTGATTTCTTACTTTCGGATTGATATTATTAAATACTATGATCTCAAATAATTTTGAAAAAACATATATAGGTAGTAAAGAAGGCTGTCGTCAGTATTTCAATTAGTATAAACAGAGCTGGAGTATTTAGCTAGGATTTCAATTATTTCTCACGATTTGTTGTAGTGATTCTCTCCATCCATCCTTACATCTTGAAAACGCGAGTTTTCCAGGTGTAAAGAAGGATGGATAAATGATCGAAAAATGATAAACTATTTAATGCAATAGAAGTTCTGGAAAATATCCATTTACTTCTGAAGAAATAAACTATAGCGTTCTAGTTCTTAATTTACTTCAATGATCTTGAAATATTAACGTGAGGTAAGAAGCTCTTGATATTTTGTCGTATTTTGGTATCTCACTAGACAGCTGAAGAAGAAGAATCATCTGACTAGGTTGGAGCGTTATGTGAACATTATATATGAAATTTTTTTCTGTTCAAGTCCGCTTATTGCTCTCTGAAATATTGAAAAAATTTAACTATCAGACGTCAAAAAAATTTATATTGACTGCAATTTCATTTGATAAACTTATGCGGGTAGTAAAACTTATCATACAACAAACTGTTAAGTGAGTGATTACCTTTCTCAGTGGTGCTTTAAGAGGTTATCTCTCACTTTTGCTGATTATGAGTGGATTATTTAATACTGCATCCAAAATACTCATAATCAGAAGTTGTACTCATCTACTTGTAAAGATAACGTCAACATGAAACACGCCGTAGTATTTTCTTTTGTGATCATTGCTGTCTTCACTATATCTGCAGCTCAGCCAGTGAAAGATTTAGATGGACAATGGACAAAATTCAAGGTAAAAAAATTATAATTGAAAAATTGAAATTTATATTATTTACCATTAACAAAAATTTATCAAAAGTTGACTCTGCGGTTCCATTTCGGACGTTCATATTTCTGATTATAACATCTGATATATGCATTCTGATGAATGGCATACTTGGTTCCTATTTTATTCATTTTATTTTTCAATGATGTCGAGTATTTCTCGACATTATATCTTCGAGGCACATTCTGAATATTTCTTGTTTGTGGATTATTTGAAGCTATATTCACCGGAGATGACCAACTCCAAATGGACTCTTTTGTAAGGTGACTGAAACTTATTGCTTGAAACATATGTAATATGAGCAAGTGTAACTTTATCTCTTTTCAAGAAGATGGCTCTCCGATTTCTAATGACCATCACCTGGGAAATAACATGTTGACTCAAGTAGATTTGGTTCGTGACCTTGTTGTGATATTGATGTACGTCTTAATTTCAAGGAATAGTTAGGAAGTCTGGCTTCCAGATCTTACCAGATGATGAGCTTCATTTTCCGCAATTCTACTGAAATCTTACCCAAAACTTTCCTTACTCAAAACCCTAAACTGGAGAAAACTTAATATTAATAATAATAATGATAATAATAATAATAATAATAATAATAATAATAATAATAATAATAATAATAATAATAAATAATAATAATAATAATAATAATAATAATAATAATAATAATAATAATAATAATAATAATAATAATAATAATAATAATAATAATAATAATAATAATAATAATAATAATAATAATAATAATAATAATAATAATAATAATAATAATAATAATAATAATAATAATTATAATAATAATAATAATAATAATAATAATAATAATAATAATGATGATGATGATGATGATGATGATGATGATGATGATGATAATAATAATAATAATAATAATAATGATGAAAATAATAATAATAATATTACGAAATAATAATAATACTAACTATTATTATTCATTGCTTATCATAACAATAAATAGACGTACATGAGTCCACTTGCAATATCAACAACCGGGGTAGTTCCGAAAGTGCTACACGAACACCTTACGAAGCTGAACTTTCACCTGAGGCTGTATATAAAGATGCAAAAAGTTGTGGTGCTGAAAACATGTTTCATAGTCAGGAAATTCCTGCAACGATAAAGTAACCGAAGAATTGTTGCGTTGCTTAGGTTTATCCCCGAAATTCAACTTTGAAACCAGTGCTGGAGCTGAGGATAACTCGAGAATAATAATGATAATGATATAATAAAAATAGCTAAACATTTACTGCTACAAGCATATCCAACGCGAAGCCAGTAGATTTCACCAATCGAAAAAGCGCCTAACTCTCATATGACTTGACGGACCATGTCGAAGGCAAAAACCCATAAAAGATTTTTCCGTACCAAAAGTTCCCAACGCTACTCGAGGAGTTTCTACTGCAAATAACTGAAAAATATGTTTTTTGATTGATTAGAGATTTTCCTGCCTTGAAAATCTATGGATTCGTTATACGCATTGGCAAATATTTCAATAATTCCTCAACATTCATAGGACTATTTAATGCCTTTATCCGTAGCAAGTTGGACTATGGCAGCATGATCTGACTTCCGATTTACACTTGCCATCAACGCCATCTTGACGTCATTCAGAAGAAGGTTCTTGAAATCCTTAGTTTGGATGGAGGATAAAGTTTATTCCCAGAAAGGAGTCAATCATAACGAATTATTGAGTCGATTTAGTTTAATCTCATTGCATGACAGGAGAGAAACTTTATCACTCGAATTTATGTACAAATTATTGCACAACAGATTGATTGTCCTCCTTTCTTGTCCTCTCTAAAATTTCGTGCTGCTAGGCAAAATTCTCGTATTACAGAATTATTCTACCTAGAGACTCCAAGGATCAACTTGGAGTACAATCCTCCATTTAGTTCATGGAGTCTACATTCAATAGAGTTGCCAATAATTGTGACAATCCTTCAACTCCATAGCAGTTATTATTAGGAGCTAAATGAACGAAGGAAACTGTCTAAAATTAATTGATTAATTAAACGCTATTATTTAGTGATTAGTTACTTCAGTTTTTTCAGATTAGATGGAGCTCTTATCTATATCTCTTCCGTTTTATTCATTTAGTTAGTTTTCAACATCATGTTATTATTTTCTGTAATTGGGTATTATACCTGTTGAGAATAAAGAAATTATTATTATTATTAGAGAAAAGATCATCCGAAACATCCATGAATAATTTCTGAGATATTAAAATTATAATACAATAATGCCTTTTTACCGTGCTGATTTTATGTCAATAAAAAAATTACAAATTGAAAATTAAAAATCATATTATGAATTGAAGATTGAATTTTCTGATCGATTTAAAAAAAAATTTGGAATAATTTCTGGAATATATTGAATTATTTATGAATATAAACATATCATGAAGTCCGTGAGAGTTTTGGTAAGCAGGTATTTCATTTTAATAAATTTCTTGTTACATATGAATATAAATGAAGCTTCTTCTAATTCACACTTCTCAAATTATTCCATTCCTTCACGTTGAAAAATCTATTTTCATCAATTGCTGTGCACTAGACCTTGAATGTAATTGGCCACCTTTGTTTGACCAACAAGAAACACACTTGTAAGGGACTAAAATTTTATTTAAACACGGTGTTTCACTCATTATTCATCAGTTCGCACTGGAATTCAGTAAGAAGAATATCGCACAATGAAAAGTATTCTGTTTGTTGGTCTGGTAGTAGTTCTGATTGGACTACACCAAGTGTCCTCAAAACCTAGGAGGGATTTGGACACGGAATGGACGAAATTCAAGGTAGGAAAAAAAGAAAAAAGAATGAATTTTTTAGAATGTTTTGATTTAATCATAAGTTTTAATCATTTTCGGAAAAAATATATTCTATTCGATAATTGATTTGAATATATTTCTCCACTAAATTTATCTACAGTACAACTTAAATTCTTACCAATTTGAACATTCCTTGATACACAGAAAAAATTTCAATGTTTTAGCGATTTTCCTGTTTCATAACTTGATTTTCTTCGGGTATATATCCTCGTAATCAATAAACTTGTAAATCTTTTTTTTATATTTTCTATAGTTTTTATTGTGTTGGCGTTTACTGGATGATAATCCGTTTTAATTGAATATAAACTAAAATTCGAACACTTGAACTTTTGATTTACACTTGATTGACAATATAGCATGACGACTTTCGCACCTGAAGAAGTCGTTTATAACCACGAAACGCGTCATGATATGTTTTCAATAACGTGTAAATCAGAAATTCAATTGTTTGAATTTCGTTTTTATTCAAGTTTGAAAGTCATTTGAAAATTTTGTTGTAACGTGGACCCCCGGTAATCCGACTCTTTCTTATACAATATATAATGTTTTCTTGGAATATACATGTGCTCTACAGAAGACCAATGACAGAAACTTCAATTTCAGGTTTCACCATATCAAACCGAAAACAATTGCGACTGTTTTCATGCTTCATGAAGTCATTTATTCATATTACTGAGATTGAATTCTCGCTTAACTATTTTTGAAACCTAATTAAATATTGAATTGAATTAAGCACTTGGCTTAATGTTTCACGATTATATTTAACAATATCAAATAGTCAACATTGGTCTTCTTAGTCTTGAAGATGAGCTTACGCTCGAAACGTGTTGACTATTTGATATTGTTAAATATAATCGTGAAACATTAAAACAAGTGTTTAATTTATTCTAATATTCATTCATTTATGATTTTTATTCATAAATTTTGATTACTTAAGTATTTTTGTACATAACTGATGTGAAGTTCAACTTGAAGTAAGGTCTATATTATTAATGGCTGTAAATTTCAAAATATAACGTAGGATCTTCAGCTATTATGTTTTTTAACTCACTGAATTAGACATATATAATATAGTGAGATTTGTACTTCAGAGTAATAATACCTAGGTATAACGAATGAAAATTTATCAGTGTTTATGTAATTTTCCGGAATATACGATACTCTTACGTAAAATTTTCGAACTATAGGAGGTCTGAAGCAGTGCTCTAAAATTCGACAAATTCCACAGTTCATTTCCATACTATTTTATAAATCAGCAAAATTATTTTCGAATTACTGCGGTTCACTGTAAAATATATAAGGGTTTAGTTTCCGAAATAAATATATGCTATAGGTACATTTCATGGATCACATATTGAATGATGTCTAATACTTATACTCGTCTATCTTTTCAAATTAAATGAATGTTAACACTTTTTATTTTTCAAAAATGAACACAGACAAATTTCATATAGATGGACCACTTCAATTGCATGAGGTGGTTCGAAAGTGAGTTCAGTTTGTGCTGATAAGGAATCAGTCTTCAAGTTCTTATATAATAGTTATTATTTCCTTGTCAAGTATTACAATAATATCTTACAATAGTTTCTTTGTCGATAACTGAACAATTTGAAAATGAATACTCTCTTTTGTGTTCTAGTGAATAAAAATTCTCACAATGATAGCATATAATGGCAATATTGTTTTTCTTGAACTTAAGAATCTATAAATACAATTTATTCAAAAACACTTGGTTTACATTTAACGACGACGAAAACACCACGTCGGTTTATTCATTTCGACGAGAAAACCACTGAAATAACTGCAGTGATAACATTTCTTTTCGATTAGAGTAGACACACAGGCCACAACTATTTTGTATACGTTTGTTTCGTATTTCAGCAAGAACACAACAGAAACTACGGCGCAGAAGAAGAACCACGAAGGAAAGAGCTGTTCCGTCAAACTTTGGAGAGTGTTGAAGCACACAATGCCAAATACCGCCAAGGATTGGTAACTTACGAACAGGGAATCAACTTCTTCGCTGACATGACACCAGAAGAAAAATCAAAATATTCTAATGGACTTTTGCCACAAAAAGGTGGACTTGCTGGAACCGCGTGAAAGAAACAAATGATCAAATTCTGAATTCAAATTTTCAATGAAATTATGGAATAACTTCGAGATTTCTATTTTAATAAAGCATTATTAACAAAAAAGAATTTCAATTATCAACACATTCATTCAATTTACATTTTCTTTCAGTGAACATATCTTCACTCAACAAATCATTTCAATTTGATGAGGTTTTCTACTATATGAAAATAATACAAAGAAAAACTGGTCTCCATCCCAAAACGAGAAAATAAAGGATTTACTAACCGTATAATAGGGGAGCCAAAAAATGTTATGTTCAATACAAAAAGAGAATATATATGCGGAGAAAATATACGTTAATCTCAAACTTAAATATAGCTGAGGAAAGAAATATAGAAAATACTAGAATGGAATGAAATATCTTAACGAACATTTATCCATTAAAGGGTGGAAATATGTTTTAAGTTCTCCCTTGCATTGAGTATCATTCTGATAACCTGTTTCTCTCGCGGTCAGGATGTATAACAATAGTGCATAATGAAAAAACTGGTTACCTTCGAATAGAAAGTGATAAGATTTTCTATTCAGCATCAATGGACTTTCATTATCTATTATTTATTTATGGATCTTGCTCATTATTTATAAATTAAACCTCTATAATTCGAAATATATTTCAAAACTGGAGATCAGAAATACTAGTTCACAAATATATTTTTCAGCTGAATTATTAACTTGCAATGAATTATTAATATGTCTCAACTTTTCCCGTTGAATTCCAAACAATTGATTATATACTTATTCGATATTCTTTTTTCATATGAATTTTTTATAATTCAATAAGTTTCTCAAAATTCCAAAGTGGTGATCTCGATTAGAAGTAAACACAATGTTACAAAATAAATACAACTCAAAGAAGATTTAATTTTTTAGTCATATATTCACCCCCTACCTCATGCAGCATTATGGTCCAATAGATAGAAGAGTTTCGACAGTTTCAAATCCGTTTATTGCAAGTCTGAATGGAATCGCCAATAAAAATTATCGAGTACCTAAGTACAAATTTAATTGAAATAATGTAGGTAAATACGAAAAACTTTATTACCTATCAAATCTGCATCCCTCTATTGTTGAACTCTATCCCAGATAAATTGAAGATATTATTTAAAATATACTATCTAAGATCGCGCTTTAATATCTTAATACTAGATATAGTTTTCAATATAATTAGTAAATTATTGAAAGCTTCAAATCTGTCATAGTATATGCTATTTTCGGTTTAAGAGAGCTTACTACTTTGGATATAAAAACTATCAGTATTTCTAGTATTGTACCCATGAACATCAATGGCATTTGTAATTTTTTTTACAACATTACTTAGAAGCATTTGATTTTTCATTTTAGATATGAATATATACGAAGCAACGAGTAGTCTTTGTTTAACAGACATTAGTTCCAAAGAGTTCAGCATAATTTTGGGAGGGATACACCTATTGCACTTTAAAATGGTTCGCATGGCTCTATTCTGTAACTTTTGTAATTTTTTAATTTTTTTTTAGTCAAACCAAATAACAATGTGGAGCAATATTCAAAATGTGGAAATATTCAAATATTTTAACAATAATAATTTTTCTTATTCTTTTCAAAAAAGTTATTTTTTACGGATTTTAATTGATATGAAATCGACATGATCATTGAAACTCAATATTTTGTCTAATCTAATGCCTGAATCTTTTAATGTTTCTACTCTTCTGATTTTTTGTTCATTAATCTTTATAGTTATTTCCTAATTTTTATTGATTTTGAGGGTTTTACTCGTACCCAAAACTATGAAGTTAGATTCTTGCACAATCAGAGATGAGCTATTGTCACATAACCATTTGTTAATTGCAGAAAGGTCTCTATTATCTCATATTCTTGATATATTTGCCACATCTCTAGATCATGGTATCATCAGCGAATAAATTTATAGAACATTTTTTCACATGAGAGAAAATATCGTTTATATATAAGGAGAATAACAATGGACCTAAGAGAGTTCCTTGAGGTACTCCTACATCCACTTTCGTGCTATCCGACAGCATGCCATTAAACTTCTCGTGTTCGTGAACTAAGTAATATCCGTACCAATCATTTACTATTCCCTCAAAGCCAAGTTTATTCAGGTTTTTCAATAATAGTGATCTACATAACGTTTCGAAAGCTCTTCTAAAATCCAATAATACAACTATAACGTTTTCTTCTTTATCTATAGCACTATACCATTCCTCACATATGCTGAATATTACTGTTTCGCAAGAGCAATTTCCTTCGAATCCTGATTGAAACTCTGAAATTACAGAAAATTTTTCACACAATTCTAAAACCTGGTTTTTTACTACTAATTCTAAAATTTTTTCATAAGGTGGTAGTAAATTTATAGGTCGAAATTGCTCTATTTTAACAGTATTACGAATTTTTGGAACAGGTATTATTAATGAATATTTCCAATTTTCGGAAATACGCCATGTGTCATTTCCCATATTTTATAATGAAATATATGTTTTGAATAACATCACCAAGCAGACAATGTTGCAAAACTTATCCAATGAATCTATCTGCAACTTCACATAAAGTTTCAATACTGAGTTTAGTTGTCCATTTCAGGAAGACTACAATAGATTTTATGCTAACCCTACAGAGGAAGCACGTAGGAAGGAAATATTTCGAACCAATTTGACAACGAAACCAGGCCCGATTGACTTTTTCTACGATATGACATCAAGAGAAAAAACTCATATACTGGAAGAATTGCCCTCCCTATTGCCACTAGAAGGTTCTGTTGAAGGGTCCTGGTGTGGAATGAAAGCTGGCGATGATATTTTGATATTACATTAGTTTTCATTTGATATTCAAACTGATTCCGATTGAGACACATGAAAATTAATTCAACAACTTGTTGTTATTTTCTTCACGGAATAAAATGGGATATAGATATCAGCGTATCATTCAGAATAAAGAAACAACGCATTGAAACTATGTGAGAAATGCTTCATCAACCATCAATATAACAATTTACTTAATATTCACATCGAAAGTGATTTAAAGTATATTTTCATAGATAACATTTGTGTAGACAGCTAGCTCTCTGACAATTTCATTTGAAATATTTCGATATTTTACGTCGTTTAGCACTGTTGCATTTATATTTAACATTATTATAATAACTATTGGATGCCTTTTGTGTCGTTTCTGTTGGTTGATTGACTTGTGTCACATTTAGTTTTCCTTGTTCTACAAATTGTAACTGATTAATTAACACCCTGTCACGAAAAGAAGAAATTCACTAAGAGAAGAACGAAATTCGTTCGAAATATAGAATTACTGACGATTAGTCGTTTAAATTAGTTCTGTCCACCTTTTGCCGATAACCCAAAATGTTTTGGAAGTCTTATCATTACGGCAACATTTTATAAATATACATATATATATATATATATATATATATATATATATATATATATATATATATATATATATATATATATATATATCATATATATATATATATATATATATATATATATATAAGTGTTTCAGTCGAATTAGAATTATAATCGAGAATTTCTAATCTTTAAAGCAGGTATGTAATCAACATTGGTGTGTTATACCGGTTCTTCAATTTTCTAATGGTGGTCATGACTGTGCACTCAACCTTGTCTTCGTGTTGTTTGTTGTTTGTCAGTTCACTTTACCTGTTTGAAAGAGTAGGTGCGTCATGATGAAACACTCTTTATGGTTCTGTCTTGTTGTTTTGATTATTTTATTCAATATTGTGTCTTCAAGGCCTGTGAAAGATCTTGAAGGACAATGGGCTAAATTTAAGGTGAGCTCTCATGTACAATTTCATTGAATTTCTTATTATTCATATGAAATTATTATTTCATAAACCCTCCAATTGTTATTGATTATTCTTTCATACAAATTCACATTTATTCATTCTATCAACTTGATTATTGTTCAGAAGAAATCATTTTCTCTTAATCTACAAAAATTTCATCGAGGTAATGTCGAGAAGCCATGACATTTTTAAACAGTTAATAGATGGCTTTATATTCTTTTAGATATTCAGTTTTTATCAAAAAATAACATTTTTCTGGTGAGTGATTAAGAAGAGTTGAAGGTACAAGTTCATATACAGTTTGTACAATGAATTGTCAATGAGTCATAAATAATATGAAACAGAGCTGTTCAATAAATGGTTTTCATAATATTTTTAGAAAAAACAGGATTTTTCCTGTTATTTCTAATATGTCAAGTGTAAACTCTCTGTCGAATGTCACCACAAGTGACAAAACACGAATATTTATATATAGGTATTAATATATATATATATATATATATATATATATATATATATATATATATATATATATATATATATATATATATATATATATATATATATATATATATATATATATATATATATATATATATATATATATATATATATATATATATATATATATATATATATATATATATATATATATATATATATATATATATATATATATATATATATATATATATATATATATATATATATATATATATATATATAGTAGTAAATACTGAGACTCGAATAGAAGTATCCAAATATTTCAAATAAAACATTCAGGGAGCTGTCTATACAATTTTTGTGAACGAGAACGTACCCATGACTTTTCCAGAGTGAATATTAAGAGCGTTTCGAAAAATTCATCGATCTTGTTGAATGATGAAAGGTTACAATTGTTTCATCATTATTATGAATCATCAGTCCATATTCAATCTATCAATCAAGAATATATGACTTTCAAAACGAATGCTAGGGAGAGTTTATACGTCTTTTCTCCGATAGAGGGAACCTACGTAAATATTTCACTAGGTAAAATTCCCCTCAATTCGGTATAGGACCTATGTTCGTTTTGAAGGTCATCGATTCTTGATTGATAGATTAAATATGATTTTATGATTCATAATAATGATGAAATAATTGTATCCTATTATCATTCAACAAGATCGATGAATCTTTCGAAACCCTCGTCACTCTCGAAAGTTATGGGTTCGTTCTCGTTGACAACATTTGTGTAGACAGCTCCCTGAGAGTTTTATTTGAAATATTTCGATTTAGAGTCTGTATATATATATATATATATATATATATATATATATATATATATATATATATATATATATATATATATATATATATATATATATATATATATATATATATATATATATATATATATATATATATATATATATATATATATATATATATCTTGTTGAAAAGAAACAAAGTACCCAGAGGAATATGAAGTTTCATTCCTTCCTTTCTGTATGAAAATGAAGTGTACCTTTATCGCATATAGAATAATGTTGATAGTTAACTATCTTTAATGGAGTCACCAACAGTCACGAAATTAAGTGTTTTTACTACAATCTAAAACCAATTTAAGAAATTTGCCTCGAAATTTCAAATCGATTTCTAATAGTAGGCAATGAACATCTTGAAAATACACATCCATTTAGATAAGGGAATAGAAAATATTTTACAAAAAAGCATTTTTTAGAAAATTTTCTCAACTAATTCAATATCGTATGTAACTAAATAAATTTTTCCAGCAAGCAAATTTTTTAACACAGTTGATCTCTTCACAATTGTCAAAGTGAAACAATATTTTTAGTCTTTTGTACGGAATCTGGGACTTCAGCTTATAATTTTCATTATTTCGAAATCGTTTCCGAGAAAGCATTGCTTCTGTCTCTTCTACTCAGCTGCATTTGAAAAATCTTGATTATTCCAATTACTCCGGTGAATGAACAACCATTTGAATTTCAGAAATTATTTTGCGCTCGAGGTATTTTTACGCAGTGTCTCATCATGCTTCAATCCGTTCAATAATAATTAATTGAATATTTCAAATATTGTGATACTTGTTCTCGTATGTGTTGTAGCAGAGAAATGCCGTTTTTACAGTCCGCATATATTTTCAGTATGTTCCAGTAACTATAACTGTTGAAATTGCCGGCTTCCGTAGCTTAGTCGGTAGAATACCCGACTGTGGTGCGGTAGAACTCGGGTTCGAGCCCCGCTAAAGGCATGTGTGTTTGTCTATTATTTAAGTAGTTTGAATAATGAAATATGCTGGGTAATGTACATCGATTACAAGCCCAATGGCCGTTCGGAACCGGCGTTAAACTGTAGGTCCACTGAATTAAAAGAAAAAAACTGTTGAAATTTTGTGTTGCCTACTCTGACGTTCCATTGGGTAAATTTTTTTCATCTCACACTTGTTTTAAAACGGTCTTGTAGAACATCACTTCAACTTATTTTCCATTTCTCTCCTACGTTAAAATATTTATATGAATCGATCACTCTTCAATGATTAATTTTTTGTGGTATATTCAACTTCGGTTTTATCTCCCCTTCCTTCATGAGTCGTTGTGAGAATGGGAAATTTTTCTGCTGATTTCCATTTTAAGATTTACATTGGTGCTTCTGATATTGTTAAGAGAAGTCGTTACAAAATTTTATGAAAATCGATTTGTGACTTTGTTTCGATTCTTTTCTAGTAACTTTGATATCATTCGCTGTCAGATCCTATAGTGGATTCACTTTGGGTTTTTCATTCTTATTGAAAGTAGGAAAATAAACATTATTGCGTAAAAATGTACACTTGCACATATTTTTTTCAGTTTCTTTTTTTTTTTCAGTATTTAGTTTTTTTTTTAAATATCACTTCGAAAAAAATATTAGTAAAGAAGCCGTTTACGGTGTTTTATCACGGTCGTCTTCTGAAGATAAATTTTATTTTGCCTTCAGCCCATAAACCACACCAAACTGTCGAATTTCTTTGAAGGGATGCATCGGTAATTCTGTATGGCATGTGGCTGTTCATCACTCGAGATGCGACAGTTTTGTTTATTCACATATCCTTTAAGCAAGAAATGGGCACAATTTTTTCGATAAAACAGCGGATTTTGATTGGGCGGTTCTAAGTCCCATTGAACAAAAATTAGACGTTGTGGTTGGTCATTCGGCTTTAATTCTTGCAGAAGTTGAATTTCATAGGCTTTCAAACCCAAATCAACACGTAAAATTTTCCATGTGGTTGAGTAACACATGCCCAGATGCCGTATTTCGAAAAAATTTCATCGCGAATTGTAGACCTCGGTAGCAAAGCGTAAACCGAGAGACCTGGATTCGTATCCCAGCCGACGTTGAAAACTTTTGTGATGTAATTTCGATTCCAAATTTATATATACATATATGTATATATATATATATATATATATATATATATATATATATATATATATATATATATATATATATATATATATATTCATTTTTCACTGAAAAAATGTTGTGCCTTCCGTAAAAGATACTTTTCTCTTTTCAATTCAATTATATTTCCATCGATAAAATGGAGAAACGTTTATAATGTATAATATTTCATATACTCTCAATATTTCAGGTGGACAACAACAGAAACTATGGTTCTCCTGAAGAAGAAGCTCGTCGCAAAGAAATTTTCAAGAAAACACTGGAATTTGTTGAGGAACATAATGAAAAATACGCGAGAGGTCTGTCGACTTATACAGTGGGTATCAACTTCTTCGCAGATATGACAGAAGAAGAAAGGAAAAGATATACAGGATTCAAGCGCCCCACCAGTACATAAATGAAATATTGTGTTAAGACACAGCTTTCTGTGAAGAATGTGACCAATGTTCCATTGGAATGAATATTCCATACTAAGAATTATAGGATGTGGAATAATAATTCGTTTTTCATTGAAACCGGAATGAAAATATATTATATATTGTTTGAAACTTGAAACTAACATTCAATATACTATTTTTTCAGTAGTACATTTTTTATTCAATACAGTTTTCCGTATATTATAACGTACTTCCCTGGAAATTGTTGGTGATCGCATCGGCTAGCTCTAAAATTTTTGGAGATGTATAAAAATTCACCTGATTTACCTACAATATAGGCAGTGAAACCAGGAATTCTATTCAGAATGTCTAATGATTTGAATAAAATGAAGTAGTTTTCTGATTTTCACTATAATTAATTTAAGATATAAAAATATTGTTTCACCAACACAGTGGCTTCATCAGATGTTGATGATAAACCCAGCTTCCACGTTGTGGACTGCTTGTATTTATTCAGAAGTGTGTCGAAATGACCATAGAAGACTTGAAGTGGGAGAATGACTATAGAACATATTTTTTCTGAAGTATTCGGATGACCATAGAATACTTTTCTTCGATTTCCTTTTATTGGAATTAATTTGATAAAGGAGAATTATTGATCGAAACTTGGCCATTTGATAAACTATTTGTTTTCGTCCTCTTATTAATTTCCATGACTTCTAACAGGGTTATTTAATATTCTTTTGGTTCCGTATGCAATATTTTGAAGTTGTTGTTGAAGACATGGTTCCCTTCTATATCGTTGGTGTTCAGATATTCCCAGTCTGAAATTTCTTCCAGTTAAACATATACTTTGGGACAAGTACTCAACTCAAAAATACATTCTTCCAGCATTATTCCATTATTACAACCTTATTATTATCAGATTGTGACAACATTATTTGCTGCTATTTTTTTAAAATGCCAAAGAAAGGACGAGTTGATAGGTCGTCGAGTTGACATATTGCGACGAGCTTCCTCACATACAAACCCCACCGATGAGAAATGAGAGACAGATAATGACACAATTTGTATTGATATGTCATAACTGCGTTCTACAGTGAATAATAATTGAATAGTCAGGACTAGAATGGAACGAGTTCGGGCACTACAAACACAACAACAGCGACCAATGAAATCGAAGGATTCCGCAGAAGCAGTGCTCCTGTGAACCTGGAACGAGTAGCTTTCCACTACGATCCGGAAGTAGATAAATCCGTGACAATTGAGGAAAAAACAATATTTTTCCGATATTGCGAAGCGTTAAAATACAACGGTAAATTAACTGGATAATTTTTCGCTGTTGGAAGCGTGAAACTGCCACAATTGGTCTCACCATCATATCTATCAAATCACTCTCATCAATTTCTGGAGTGTGAAATGAGTCAGAACACTCATGGTCAACATCCAAGGATATATATTCCTATAATTGCTGATGAGTAAACATAAGAAATGAGTGCCTACAACGAAATTACAATATTCCAGTTCAGCAATAGAATTGGCAGGTTAATCATTTTTGAAACATTAAACGTGTTAATATATCGAATTATTGATAATTAGACTAATTTAAATTTCTGGAAGATTTACATTTACTCAGTCCAAGGAAACATAGAAATAAAAACATAGAAATTGTACCACACATAGTAAAACACCTCTTCCAGAGTTTTCTAAAATATATAGACATACAAAGTTCGTCGAGTCATCTAGTGAACAATAAATGAGTGAATCAAGTGCAGATTTTGAATGATCTCATATTTACATATTCAACATTTTATAGTATTTTTCTGTTGATAGGTAGTGTTCTTCCATAAAGACATCGTGTGACCCACATTCTCTATCTTGCTCTAATCGAAGTCTTACTTCGTTAGGCACTTATCGAACTTTTTCGGTAGAGGCAACTGCAATATCGCTGAACCATATTTAAAGTTATCAGGTTCGTTAGTTATACTCAGATGCCCACAGAACTAGATTTAAATGCATAGAATAATCTGGCATCGATTTCCGGTTCGTCTCCATAGTTCAGTTTAGTTAGACTTTCCTCTCGGATAATTAAACTTAAAACTTGGCCGGAATTTCGATCTCTTTGGAGTTCGTGATGAGGGTTGTTTGTCAAATAAATTTCGGATACGCTTCTACGTTAGTTTCGACATTTTGGTGCAGTACCGAATCCACAAAATTTCGAGACATGTAATGATAATAACGATATTCATTTCAAACGATGTTTTACATCAGGGCTGTCCAGACTAAGTGAGACCCAAGGCCAATAAAAATGACTAAATACATAGGGGGGTCGCAAAAAATTTATAACATTAAAAATAAAAATAATAGGTATCATCATTTTTTATTACTTCTTCATTGATTTATCTCTTACAATTTAGTCAACAACATCAATATTAGTAGTAGCAAGACGCAGTGCATGTTTAAGTGAAGTATCTGTCAATGAAGATCTGTATTTAAAGTTTATGAACCTCAGTTTTGAATATGCACTTTCACTAAAATAGGTAATGCCCGTCATCGAGACCATTTTTAGGCAGAAATTTGTCAGTTTCGAGAAACGTTCAACAATGAGCTCAAAAAACTCAATCCCTGTTTCTGTTCTGCCCTTGTAAAATAGGTCTGATTGCAGATCACACAGTTCCAGTTGATAATCAGTCTTCACATTTTTACCTTGCGATCGTTAATGGATATGTAAAAAGTACTATATCACTGTCAAATTTTCTAAAATCTGTGGAAGGCTGCTGAAATTCGACGATTTTTTCGTCCATGTAATTGAAGTGGTCCAAAAATTTAGATTCTTCAAAATTTTTCATTTCTAAATAATGTTCTTTATAACTTGGAATAAAATAAAAATCGTTTTGTAGTAGAGACATTCTGAATAATATCAGTTTGCTTGTAAATCCATTCACATGTTTGTACAAGTTGGCTATGTTATGGTTTTTACCTAGCGTCACATCAGTTGACGTTGACGTTGACATCAGTTGAAAACCCAAGATCAACCAGGAAGTTGATCTTGCATTGATTTCGTAGTTCGGAAGTGTCAGATGGTTTTTCATTTTTTAGAAATGAATGTATTTCTTTCCTCAAAGGAAAATCGTCGCAAGCACCATCCAGGAGTTAGACATCTGATTTCTGAATGTAATAATAAATCTCCATAGGTTGCATCAATTTCACTTGAAAATTCCCTCAATTTTCTATGTTTATATACCCTATTTCCACCTGTTATTAAATTGATTGACGACGAATCAACTGTGTGATAGTTCATATTTAAATGAGAGGTAATAATAAATACTTGTCTAAAAACCACTGACTGAACAATTATTTATTCGATTAGTTTCGCTTTTTACGGCATTATCGAGAAATATTCTAAATAATGCTTCACTGTTAAGATTTAGTCACTTATTAATGATAGAAACAAGTGAGTCTCAGTACAAATCACAGCAGCTTGATACCTGTTTAGCAATAGAACATGCAATGCTAAGCGGCGATTGCGAGAGAAGATTGATTTTGTGGGTTTTTGAGTAAAATATCTGGCTTGTTCTAGTACACCTCTGAGGAACTAAGGAATTAAGTTTACCAAAAAACTCAGGACAGTCGAGATCATCATTGAGCAAATCGAAAAAAAATTTCAATGCATTCAAACTTCTCCTGGTGTGGAGGCTCCTAGTGTCAAACCTTGACAGTAAACAAGCGTGATCACAACCCCTAGGTGGATATACATCATCATCTCAAAATGAAAGTCATTTCCTCCAGAGGAATTTCCTCTGCAGTGGCTCCAGTTCGTTGCCAAACAAGACAGCCATACCCAAATTTGCTTCTCACTGGGGCATTAATTGAATGGACCATTACTTTGAAACAATATAGAATTAATTGGGTGATATGAAATATGAATGAGAATTTTTGATCGAATACTAGGCCGAGATCCCTAACCTCCAGAAGTAGAGTCGAATGGAACCTCTTCAAAAATTGAGTAACGAACAAGGATTTTGATCAGCTTACGAATATAATGTAAGTAGCCAACTTTTAATGAAGAATTTCATTGAAGAAGTTCGTGAAATTCAGTCGAGTGTTTTTAAATATGTAACAGTATTTTATTTTTCAGTTCGCCAGACATTTCAATGATTAGATTTCACAACTCATCCAATCCAGAAAATAAACACGAAGCAACACACGCATCAAGAATAATAAATAAGGAGTATTTTCCTTCGACACGCGATAACTCCCTAATGGCCTTATCTCCAACATTCAGATATCCTCTACAGAAAACACCTAATCTTTTATGTCAGTTCAGATCCCGCAACAAGTAGCAGATTAGGCCGCTGGGCCACTTATCAATGTGTGATAAAATCGAGAAATGAGGGTTGAAGTTCAAAATGAATTATTGAGTTGAGGGGTTGGGAACATGCGGAAAAATTGAAGAGCTCAGGTCCGAACCGATTTATGAACTAAGCGGAAATTAATAGATTTCTAGGATCCATTATAAAAATTCAACCGCCTTCATCAACTGAATACTTAAAGATTCGGAATGTTTGAGATGATAGAACGAAAGGCATTCTATAGAAAATTCAAGGTCACATCTGAATCAATACTGCATAAAATATACAACCTGGCTATATTGTTGTTTCAACGTCAATTAACCCTTTCAGAGCAAGAGCTGAAGACAGCCACAACTTCGTTATTTTATAAAAACTGAAAGTTTCTCTGTGCAAGTCCATAAAGCAGGTAAGAAGTAACAGTGTATAAAATAGTAACTTGAATTCGTTAGAGTATAGGACCCAATTTCTTTATATTTTCTTCGGGATGCCTTCAGAAATCACTTCGTATATTGCAAGACACTTATTGAAGTTGCTACCCTCAGCAAGATAGCCCTAAATTTTAATAAATTATATTTTTACTCTCGTTATAGTATAAAAGAAAAATTTTTTATATGTTACTTGGGAACCTTTAAAAAGATAGGCCTCAATAGCCGAACAATTTCTATGATTTTCATATCTTTCCAGATACACTGAAAGTCCGTTGTCAACTCGAGGTAACAGCTCTTCAGCCAGAGCAAGTGAAATTTTTATACTTTCATTTCGCAAAAAGTCTGCACAAATATAAATTATATTATAAAATGTTGGTTGTACGATTAATAGTTCAATTCATCCATAAGCGACAGATTGTGCGCAGTGGAAGATTGCACTAGACGGACTGCCCTATCTCACTCACACCCGATATTACCTCGCTCCTACAGCGGACTCTCAATGTGTCTGGCAAGATGCAAAAACTGTCTGGCAATTTAGGCATCATATTTTTATAGATCCCCAAGTAACATATATAAAATGAAGCTTTTATATTATAACAAAAATATAATTATAATTTATTAAAGTTTAGGTTTGTCAGACAGGGGGTAGAAGCTTTAACAAATGTCCGACAATGGATGACGTGATTTCTCAAGTTATACCGTAGAAAATATGAGAAAATTGGGCTTTATACTCTAACGAATTCAAGTTATTATTTCGTACACCTTTACTACCTGTTACTAGCGCAAGTAACCACAACACAAAGTTGATGATTTTTTTTTACCTGTGTTGGGGACATACGCAGAGAAACTTGCAGCTTTTATAAAAGAACGAAGGTCGGGCCGTCATGGATCATTGAGCTATTTACTCCTTACAGAACTGAAATATAGAGTATTAACTGAATTTTCTCCAGTTTTATCAGGAAAACGTGAGGATACCTCACTTCCTCACGGAACCAAACCGTGCTGATGAAGATGAAGCTTTTCGCAATTACGCTTAGAACCTCAGAACCCATTAAATCGTTCATTTGAAATATCTTTCGGTCATCCTCAATAATTTGGTAAGAAAAATTTTACTTTCCAAACAGATTCATATCATGCAGGTCGTGCAAGTGTTTACTGTAATAGTTTGGATCAATGTATTATCAACAATGAAATATTTGTATCAATTCGAAAATTCAAACGAAAACAGGTTGGTCAATAATTGATTGGTGTTAGTCCTATAAAGATCTAATTGTATTTTTTACCATTTCACCATATTTGATAGTGTAGGCGTTTACTTGATGTAAATAAATTTTAATTGAATTAAACTAAAATTCAAACACTTGAACTTTTGATTCACATTTTATTGACAACATAGCATGACTCGTTCCGTCGTTACAAACGACTTCTTCAGATGCTAACGCTATCTACAATGCTAACAATACTACTAATACTCCGGAGTATTAGTAGTATTCTGTTAGCATCTGAAAAAGTAGTTTGTAACGAATAAACGCGTCATGCTATGTTCTCAATAGAGCGAAATCAAAAGCTCAAGTGTCTGAATTTTAGTTTAATTCAATCTCGCTATATAATGAACTAGATGGCGAGATCTTTTGAGGGAAGGCTTAGAGGCTGAGCTGAGGCTGACCTTATAATTCTTTCGATTCCTGGAGCGGTAGGGTTTGAAACCAACCGTGAACTTGGGTCTTTCTGGATCGGCGTTAAACTGTAGAAGTTAAAAGTGTTTAACTACCGTTTTCAATGCAATTATAGTGAGAATTATCTTCACCCAACCTGACGTTACCAATTCTATCTTCCACCTCTTCTATTCAATGAATACTTCAAGATGGTGCTAGAATGTTTTTTGATATACAAGCTTACAGGAAAACTGTTGCCACAAATATCATTCAATAAGAATATCCATTCGTTCTGCGATCTACTCGAGTACAGCATATTATTTCAAATTGAATATGAACCACTTGGAAGACTGGAAACAACAGTTGGGCTAGCTGGAATAACGAAGAGCGTATTAAATAATCAAAACAGAAAACTAGATTATATTTCAACAAAAGTTATTATTCATCTCGATGGACTTCAGGAGTTTGTATTTCTGTGGATGTGAAACAGATGTATATGCAAATAGGTGCAAATTAAACATGGCGTATAGGAGTAAATGTTTTACAACTGTGTTCATTACGAAGCACTCAATAATTTATTGTGACAACGCGCGAAGGAAATGCGAGAGGCCCAACAATTTTAATCCCAACGTACTATCAAGAACCGGAATTCATTTAATGTGGTATTAGGGCATGAAATACTATAATCAGGATTCAACCGTTGAATTTTGGGATTAATGAGCATTCTCAAATTCTTCAAATGGACTTGAAACTTTGATATGCACTATATTAAACACTTATGATGAGAAAAGTTAGATTGCAGCTTTTGAGCATACTCCATCATACTCTGTCATCTGGAGTTTCTGCAAAACTAACGGGTGTTTTTTTTAGAGGTATAGAACTTTAAGTTGGCATTACTGTTGAAGATGGTGACCGATTTAACAGCTGAGAAATGATTTATTCTGAGTTTGGTTTGGCAATTCATTATGAATAGACTTACGCCTGAACAACGCTTGCAAATAGTGTAGAATGGGCCCGAAACGAGATTGCCATTGTTTCCAATTTTCATAAGCGAATTTTGTTTAGCGATGAAGCGCACTTCTGGCAGAATGGCTACTTCAACAAACAAAACTGCCGCATTTGGAGTGAAGATAATCCCCAAGTGTATGTCAAAATATCGTTACATCCAGAAAAACTGACTGTTTGGTGCGTTTTGTGGGCTGGTGCAATCATTGGTCCGCTTTTCTTCAAAAACGATGATGGTCAAAACGATACAGTCAATGGTGATCGGTATAGAGCCATCATTACTAACTGTTTCATTCCTGAATTGAACGACCATGATGTCCAAGAGCTGTGGTTTCAAAAAGAAAGCGCATCATGTCACACAGCTCGTGCCACAATCGATTTATTGAAAGACACGTTTGGTGACCGCCTAATTTCACTTTTTGGACCTGTGAATTGGCCCCCAAGATCTTGTGATTTAACACCGCTAGACTTTTTTCTGTGGGGTTATGTAAAGTCATTGCTCTATGCGGATAAGCCACAAACGCTTGACCATTTGAAAGACAATATTCACCGTGTTATAGCCGGACACAAATGTTGTAAAAAGTCATCGAAAATTGGACGTCAATATTGGACCACATCCGAGCCAGCTGTGGCGGTCATATGCTAGAACTCATATTTAAAATGTAATGCCACAAGATTATCTTTCGAATAAAAAAAATCTTGTCAATCGAATGATCCATGGTTGTTTTAATGCAATTTAAAGTTGTATACCTCTAAAAAAAACACCCTTGCATAGCCACAAGAAATGTAACGCTGATTTTTGATTTGAGATTGCATTCTAAAGTATCTAGACATTTAATAATCTCTGTTGTAGAGAAGAGAAATATCCTTATCACAAATGGTAGGAGTTTGGCGAATCATTATTCCACTCCTCCAAAATGGAATTAACATAAATTAGAGAATCATATACAAGGGTAGGTAAAGATACAGTTAATTCTAGGTAAAATTAATGACTGATGTCTAATAAGTATTAACTTAGTGAACTTAAGTAATTAATTTTTCATAAAACAAAAAAAAAATACATATAATGCACCAAATGGAAAAAACACATAAAAAGATATGGAGAGCATGTTCATATTAAAGACTGCTTTGAAGTGCTCCGAATACTCGCTGACAGAATGAAAGAAAAATCTCAGATAGTATTTCTTGATGTTGATGTTGATCAAACTCATTGTTACACTTAAAAACGTGGTAATTAAATGAGAAAAACACAGCCAAATGTTTCTTATATAATTAAAATCAAACCATGGCTCACGTAGAGACATTATCAATCAAATACAAATATAATAAGCTTTCATGATATTCCTGCAGAGATAGCACAATTTGATCTCGTTACAGTCGATAGAAACACGTAATAGGATTCAGTGAGATACTTTTCAACTTTTTATATAAAGTAGGGAAGCGTCTGTTTCACCCTTCGCAAAAGCAGTTTTTCAACCAATTTCTTCTAATTAATTTGATTCACTGAAATATTCGATTTTGTATAGAGGGTAGATAGTCTACGAACATTATTAAATTCGACGTCGAGCGTCGCGTCTTCGTCTGATGCGTTTTGTGAAGGTATTCAATTACTTTTGCAATTATGACTCACAATTTCAAAGAGAGTAGTTCCTTTTCGTTTTTGTCATAGCAGAGGGGAAAAATACGTTTTCGTCTTGGTTTCTGGCATGTCCAAAAAAATTCTATTTATTTTGGTACAGGGTTATTTTTGCATGTAATCTTCTCTTCCGTTTCTCCTTAGATCTGAATGAATTGTTTTTTAAATTCGATTATTTTGGAGGAGAGCAATAAAAAAAGCGAAATTGTTGAAAATATTTGATTTTTAATTTATCTCAGCTTGTCAATTCCTTTCGAATTTGATGGTTCATGCGGGCCATCTCCCCTAATAGTTTTTTGAATTTGCGTACATCATTTGGTGGAACTTTGTTGAATGTACTATCGCACAATTTGAAAAACTGAGGAAAATCAAAATCATCATGTCTGTCTCAAGTTAGATGTTGAATTTGGCTTGCAATTGCTTTTTTTGTGTAATGGAGCATATTGTTTGTGATTTTGCTATATTGTATCTTTCCAATACTGTATGCTAACTTGCAACTCTTACGAAATCCGATTACCACATGAGACATCTCTGCAGCTGACAAATTGTTTTAACACCAGGAAATCACTCTCCTTGAGGCGATTGACAAAAGCACTTATTGTAAAATATCTCTAATTGTTTTCAAATTTGATTACAATATAATTTTCTATTTTCATTCATTTTTACATACAAGGGCTACATAAACAGTTCAAAACAGTTCTTTCCGTCTTTTCATAGAGGGGCACATATTACAAATGTTGATTCCCCATAAACTAAAATGTATAATATGTACATGTTTTAGAAATTTTGTATACATTTTAAAAGAACAAAGTTTTTGTTTGATGCACTGACTTGAATCATCTCATCTACAATACACAATACTTAATTCTACTGAAAATTTTAAATGAATACATTATGAAAGGGTAACTATAAAATTTGATCAATATCCTATTATCGTCCTTCGAATAAACTCTTTTTCAAATGTCTCTTGAAAGTTATAAAATACTGAGAGAAAATATCCAAGTTGGTCTATCTTCTTATCAAGTTTAGTCTACTGAAACATCAATGGATGGGTGAATTCAACATATAATTTGTTGTGCTCTTCCCTACAACCAGTATTGTACAATTTGAAAATACATGTGAAGAACAATTAAAGTTTCTAAGGCTCGTACATTCAGCAGAATCTATTAAGCCGTTAAGTAATTTGTAGGAGAAACATATATCAAAGTACTCACGCCTCAAACTCAAACGTTTCAACCTATAAAATTTCACGTTGCTTTCATATGAGAATCCGTGACGGTATCTGTTAAAACAGAAATTGAAAGCATGAATGAAGTTGCGTGTAAATTTTCTATTCTATTCATGTTTTTATCATAGTTTGAATTATTGACGACCAACTCGTACTCTAACTTGGATATCACAATAGAATTATACAAAACAATAACAGACTCATGTCGACCAAAAGTTTTGGTCCTTTTGGTCGAGAGCAAAAGTCCAAAAGTCAAAATGAAACCCAGATTTCTGCGGGCATGCTGACGATTCCTTCAATATGCAATTCAAAGGTCAGTTTCTTATCAAGCTTTACACCCAAATCAATCATTGAACTGTCTTCAGTCAAACATTGACCTGACAATGACAAGTTGGAAGAGATAGGATTTTAACTTCTGGAGAAAATAACAGGATGGTATTTGTTCAAGTTCAGCTGCACTTCTGCAACTTATTCAATGTGTAATAGTCATAGAATGCATTGAGATTGGACTCAAGAAGAGAATAATCGTTGGGAGGTTTTATCTGCATTGATATTTTGAGATCATTCGTATAAAGAATTTGAAATCAAAGCAAATTTCAAATTGAGAATGCCCATGATATTTTCAAAATTTCTTGGTATGACTAGAGCTGGGATGCTGTGAGCGTAACTATAGTTATCCTGGTTTGAGTGAGAATTTTTAGTTGAAACCGACAAAACACATGGTTTATCATGAAAAGTGATTTCAAAAACTTCATGACCAGATACGACATTCATTTCATTTCATTTCATCATCTGTAAATAATGGAAATCGGGGGATTTCATTAGAGTATGGGTCGAAGTGAAAAATTTGTGGTGCGAAACCCATAAAAATAACAAACTGTATGTGAAACAGTTGAAATAGTCAAAATTATAACATTACAGCAGAAACTATGCCGAAAAAATTTCTATTAATTTTGAGACAAGCGTTATTGTTGAAATGCTATCTTTCCTTCTGTTTCTCCTTCGACCTGAATGAATTTTTGTTCAAATTCGATAATTTCGGAGGACAGCATTAGAAAAAGTCCAGGGGTCGAAGGATCATATAATTATATAATAATCATAATGAATAAATAACTGAATAATTAAAATGATAGCAATATAACAAAGAGCTCAATCTAATCTACAAAAAACGAAAATAGTAACTAGCAAGTGGGCTTTCAAGTGGTAAGTTTCAAAGCGGACAAGAGAGGAGGACAATCGATACTGTTGTGTAGTAATTTGTGAAAAAATTTGAGTGATAAAGTTTCTCTCCTGCTCTGCAATGGGATAAAACTAATTCGACCAAATAGTTCGTTAAGATTGACTCCTCTCGGTGGATTAACTTTATCCTTCCTCTCAATTAAGAATTCCACGAACCCTCTCTGAATAGCCTCAAGATGGCGTTCATAGCAAGTATAAATGGGATGCCAGATCATGCTGCCATACTCCAACTTGCTACGAATTAGGGTATTAAATAGTCCTAAGAATGTTGAGGAGTTATTGAAATATTTGCCATTGCGTAAAACGAATCCATATATTTTCAAGGCAGATGAAATAAGTTGGGAGATTTGTGGAATGAAGGGAAGCTTCTGATCGAATACTACACCAAGACCTTTCACTTCATTAGAACGAGAAATAACCTGACCACCGACGCTATAATCACACTCAATTCGATCTATTTTTCTTGTGAAAGAGACAAAATTACACTTTGACACATTCAAAATCAAGTAATTGTCTTCACACCAACCAGCAACGTGGTCCAGCGCAGGTGAAGTTGAACACGGTTGTTCTGTGATCTAATTTCATGACATAGTTTCAAATCGTCCGCGAACTTCAAATGTGCGGAGTGAATATTATCCATCATATCATTTACGAACAGAATAAATAATAGTGGTCGAAGATTAGACCCTTGCATCTACGTTATATGCGTTATCATCTGCGTGATTTGTTCTTGCGCTTGATGATAAAACGAAAAACTTCGTCTATCACGAGGTACTTCACCATACATATATTCGTCTATAACAAGAGTGCAACTCATACACCAAAATACTTGGCCAATGAAACATCATTCGAATAATTGATTTTTCATTAATATTTGTTTTCCTAATGAAAAAATTAACTCAATAAAATGAAGAATGTGATCATTTATTGCCTTCACTGCGGAAAAAAGTCGCTGGGATACCTAGTAATAATATAGATTGAAGAAATATTATTGAAAATAATAGGTCTATAAAATTTCAGATTGTGTTGATTGCTTGACAGACGTTATTGATTTGGATGGATATCTGGTTATAATGTAGTTGATATATCAAAAATTCGGTTAGTGTACATAATTTTTCAGTTTATAGACAGTTTAGAACCAACGTAAGTCACATGTAACCATCTTGCTAGATGAACGGTTATATCTAATGCAGCTCTCCAAATGTCACCTGTCAATTTCGCGGCTTTCGTCAATTCCACCAGAGTGCAACGAGGAATTTCGACTGGCAAGGCTAATTCTGTACTTAGACTAGTTGAGATCGGATAGGAAACAATTTGATAAACTCGAATTATGCTTTGAGCATACGCAGTATGGATGTGTGCAATGTACATCACTTCATAAGAAAACCACGAACCTTGAAGTGATGCGCCACCATATTATGAGCGCATAATGGAACAAAGGGCTTTGAAGATGGCACATCGATGTAGTGTATTACAGAGATGAGATGGGATTCCAGCTGTGTGTTAATCAATACGCTTTCCACATTCTGCATTGTTGAATCAGGCGCTACGTCATTATTATGACTAATTGGTAAATGATTATCGGTCCTAACCACTAACTAAAAGCTTATTGATAAATTAAACACATTTTTGAGAATTTCAAAATTATTCTACATATTGTCAACTACACTATTATTTCGTTATACAATACCTTCATCAGGTGCATGTTAATTTCTACTACCACCGATATCGAAAACAATCAATTATATAACAAAGTAGAATTTGCGAAACACCAACACATACCATGTACCAGAATACATAATACTTCGTTCCATTCTTGTAAACTGAAATGGTCGGCGTGCCAATCAATGACCATAGATTATTGAATATTGATAATAATAAAATTAATAATAACAATAATGATAATAATGATAAAATAATAAATCTTGAATACAATTCAAGAAAAAATCAGGAAATATACGGACCTGAAGTGTAAGGTACTTTTAAGATACTTAGTATGTGGAATATAGATACAGCGTATATAAATCCACTTGTAATATCAACAACTGGTGTAGTTCCGAAAGTGCTACACGAACACAATACGAAGCTGAACTTACACCCGAGGCTGTATATAAAATTGCAAAAAGCTGTAGTGCTGAACACATGTCACTAAGTCAGGAAATTCCAGCAAAGGAAAAGTAATCGTTAAATTGTTCAGTTGCTTAGGTTCAGACCCGCAATTAATACTTTGAAACCTGTGAAGGAGCTGAAAAAAACTGTAGAATAACAATAATAATAATAATAATAATAATAATAATAATAATAATAATAATAATAATAATAATAATAATAATAATAATAATAATAATAATAATAATAATAATAATAATAATAATAATAATAATAATAATAATAATAATAATAATAATGATAATAATAATGATAATAATAATAATAATAATAATAATAATAATAATAATAATAATAATAATAATAATAATAATAATAATAATAATAATAATAAAAATAATGATAGTTATAATAATCATAATCATAATCATAATCATAATAACAATCATGATAACCGTTATTTTCAAAATCATAGAATACACAGAAAAAGAAAACAACAATCGTCAAAAAAAAACTGAAACTGTACACTACTTGAATCCTAACATTATTATTTTCTTGAATCGGTATTCGAGAAATTCTTCTATCGAAAAAGGTTCAACGCTTACGAACATTTTGCTCCCTTCGTTTTAATTTCTTTTTATCTGAAATATTAGCACGAAATTTGGGTAAAGAATTATGTACTTTGATGCACAAATGTTTTGTATTTATTTCCGTTAATGCCAGGGCTTGCTCCGGAAAGTGGAATAAAATATTACGTCTTGTTTTATTTCTGTTTGATATGTCATCAAAATATTGATTTTCTTTTTAATATTTGAAATATAAATAATATATATATATATATATATATATATATATATATATATATATATATATATATATATATATAATATACTCTTCTTACAACAAACAGTGAATACTATAAAATATATAAACCAGGTAAAGTGAGAATTTTTTACGTTGAAAAATGGAATATGCATGATTCTCCATATCGCAAACCCTTCATAGTTCTCAATGAATATTTTTGAAGAACAAAAATTTTATCGCTATCCGAACCACCACCCCATATGAGTCCATACCTTAAAGATTCGAAATTTGAAATTTAGATAATTTGCAAGAGTTCCTTATCTACCTGCCTAGATAACATTCTGAGCATGTACAGCGCCATATTGAGTTTCTTTTTGAGTTGATTTATATGTTCACTCCAATTTGAGTTCGAATGAACTACAACTCCCAAAAATTTTATGCATGATGTTGTCTCAACTTGCCTATTATTTGAATTTATCGTCGAAGGATATTTATGTTTAGAATGTTTGCTTCGAAAAAACATGCATTCCGGCTTTCTCACATTCAGGTCTAGATCATTCTGATTGTACCAATTTTCTATCAATTCGGATACTGAACGCGTTTTTTCAGTACCGGATTCAATATATTCACCCTCAACCAGGACAATTTTGTCCAATTACTAATTTAACATTGGATCCGAGTGAATTCGAGACATTGAGTAATTCTTTAATTATGACAAAGAGAAGGGGCCCCAAAACACTTCCTTGTGAAATGTCTTTATTAATCGTTTTATTTGTGGAGGTAAACATATTTTTCCCATCATTAATACGAACTCTCTGGGTTCTATTTTGCAAGTAGCTTTGCATGAGTTCAAGTTGGCAATCTCGAATACCACACGAGTACAATTTTTCCAAGAGACGCTCATGGTTCACACGATTCAAAGCATTGGAAAAGACCAATAGATCCTCTGGCTCCTTCAGTGCATCAACTATTTCACAAGCCAATTTCAAAGTTGAGTATTTCTCTTACTCAAATATTTATGTTGATTTTTCGAAAAAATATAAAATTTATGTACAAAACAGTGATGTAGAAATGAATGATTGATGAGGAATATCTTATTAAACGAAAGAATCGAGAGTTGAAGATAATTTATGATAGAGCGAACAAGATCGGATAATCCATAGAATTTGTTAATAAAATCCTCAAAAAAAAAAAGAAATCACTCACATCTGAACTAATTTACTCAGGAATTGAAAATAAAGGCTGATTTCAATTTAAAACTATTACGTACATTGGAAAATCCTTGGATAAAATGAAAATTCTTCAAGAACAGAGAAGAACACGTCGCCTGAAAATAAACAATAGGTAACATAATGATAGATTTACATAAGGAAATATAATAACAAACAACAAAGAGAAATTGAGTAGGGAATCAAATTCGGGTGTCTATAAGTTGACATGTAAATGTGAGAAATGCAACATTGGACAGTCAGTTAGAACATTTGATACAAGAATAAGAGAACTCCTAAGAAGCTACCAGAACAAAAAATCTGATCCTTCATTCGCCAACCGAATAGTGATTCGTAAACCAAGTATTTGCAAATCTATAACAAACATATTTTCAATGAGAGGTAATGAGAAATATTTCTTTTGCCTTTTACCACATGAACAAGACTGAATACTTATTACTAAGACATCCTTTGAATATTTATAGATCAGCTCTGTCAATGATGTGAGTGTAGAACATTCACATCATCTCCGTTATATATTATGTATTCATAGAACATAGAATGTAGGTCGTAGAGGTGGGTATTTCCAAAACTATCAGATATTTAACTTTGAGGTGTGATTGAGGTCCAAATGGTCATTGAGAAGATTGTAATTATAAGATTTTTGAAGTTTATTTATTTCCATGGCTTCCAAGTAGTTCATTTCCATACTTTTTTCGCAGTAATGAAGAATTATTGGTTTGGAACAGAATGAGATGATACGTTCTGTCGACTCTAGATGTTCCGGAGAAGCTTATGTGTCTAACTAGTCTAATAAAGAAGTGTTCAGTTCATGATTTTCAGACAAACATTTTTCATTACCTCTCATTTACATATTAAACATCATTTCAGCAACAGTTACAAATCCTTCACATAGAAGACAAAGGCCTGAAAGACCTCCTGGAAGGTCTCGAAATTGATAGATACAGGAAAACCAGTTCAGCACTCAACGAGCAACTGGTGGTTAAAAACTCCCTCCAATTGAACCTGAAGTTTACTAGAAGTATATAAATACAGCTAATGCGTTTTTGTACTCTGTTTGCATCCACCTGATCAAGGTATTGCATACCGAAACAATATTGCACTGGACAAAATATAGATTATTCCTGAACTTCTAAAAAAAGGTCTGAAGAAATTATGACTGATTTTTAATGAAATTTCAATACGCTTCTCCCTATTAGATCAAATACTACAAGATTCGCGAAAAAAGGGTAATATTACGTGATGGATTCTTTGAAGGGAAAACGATAGTTTAAATAGTTTATAGTAAACTCAGCTCGAGTATATATGAATGGAGAAATAGGTGGTATTATAGATAAATAGAAATTCTATTATACAAGTCAGATTAATACATTTTTAGTATTTATACAAAAGTAGTTGAAATTAGAGAAAACAGGTAATTGAATGCCAGTACTGAATACATGTATCGTAAATTGAAACTCCTGGATATGTTTCCTAACTTTGGCTTCTTCAGTGTTCCTCACATGAAGAGGTAATTTGCTATGAAATTTGAAACTTGCTTTGATCATTTTAAGACTTGCCCAGTTTGCACCACCCTACCCGTATATCTTGTTCATTTCTCGTGTCATAAATTTGATAATCTGCATTTCACCTAACACTGTGATTTTTTCCAAGTTTATGACAAAACATTAGGCACTCATGAATATGAACAAAAGCTTAAGCGAGGATTACTAGCTGTGAAAATGCTTTTCTGCAGCTCAATCGATACTTCCAATTTCTTAATAATCTGATTCACCTTCAGTGCAATCGAAATATACCCATTCCTCCGGAAGAGCAGCCCCATTGAAATATGTCATATGTCATCTCTGACTCAATTGAATGGAAGTGTTCTGTTCTAAAAGCATGGAGCCACAATAAACCGGATGTTTTTTTATTCTGGTTTCGATGCTTCGTCCAGTTTTGCCTATGCAGTGTGAGTCACAATCAGCACAATTAATTGGGTGTACTCCACTTTTATCTTCTATAGCCGGTTTCTCTCTATTATTAACTAAAATTTTGTAAAACCAAGCCGAGTGTTTTCATTCAATATATTGAACAATGTTTCACCAAGAGATCAGTGAACATTCAACCAACTTTATTAACCAAAACGGAACAGCATGAAGGGTGTTGTTTTCAGAGGTATAGAACTAGACGAGACGTTTTTTTCATTCGAAAGATAATCTTGTGGCATTACATTTTAAATATGATTTCTGGCATATGACCGCCACGGCTGGCTCGGATGTAGTCGAATCTGGACGACCAATTTTCGATAACTTTTTCCAACATTTGTGGACGTATATCGGAAATAACACAGCGAATATTGTCTTCCAAACGGTCGAGCGTTTGTGGCTTATCCGCATAGACCAATGACTTTACATAGCCTCGCAGAAAGTAGTCTAGCGGTGTTGAATCACAAGATCTTGGAGGCCAATTCACAGGTCCAAAGCGTGAAATTAGGCGGTCACCAAACGCGTCTTTCAATAAATCGATTGTGGCACGAGCTGTGTAACATGTTGCGCCGTTTTGCTGAAATCACAGCTCCTGGCCATCATGGTTGTTCAATTCAGGAATAAAAAAGTTCGTATTCATGACTCTATACCGATCACCATTGACTGTAACGTTCTGGTCATCATCGTTTTTCAAGAAGTACGGACAAATGATTCTACCAGCCCATAAAGCGCACCAAACAGTCAGTTTTTCTAGATGTAACGGTGTTTTGTCATACACTTGAGGATTATCTTCACTCCAAATGCGGCAGTTTTGTTTGTTGACGTAGCCATTCAACCAGAAGTGCGCTTCATCGCTGAACAAAATTCGCTTATGAAAATCGGGAACAACAACAATCTCGTTTTGGGCCCATTCGACGAATCAACGCATTGCTTGATGATCGTTTGGCTTCAATTCTCGCACTAGTTGGATTTTGTGAGCACGCAAACCGAGCTACTTCTGCAAAATCCTCCTTGAAGTGGATGGACACAGATCCAATTCCTGTGCTCGATGGCGGATGGACTCATTCGGGTCTTCCTCAATGCTACGCTCTACAGTAGCAATAGCTTCTTCTGTACGGCGTCTCTGGGGATGCGAGTTATCAATAAAAGTAAACGTGGTGCGAGAATCGTTAAAGTGGACGTACTCCGCACAGAACCATTATTTTCGAGATGAAATTGCACTATTTGCAAGCGTTGTTCAGGCGTGAGTCTATTCGTGATGAATTGCCAAACAAAACTGAGAATAAATCACTTCTCAGCTTATAAATCGGTTGTCATCTTCCACAGTAATACCAACTTAAAGTTCTATACCTCTAAAAAAACACCCGTTACGTAGTGAGTGATCGATGAGTGAATATTTCGTTATGGTATGGCTAGAAGGAATATTGAGCTTCTATTATAACCCTGAACAGAAGTCTAGGATGTCGTAACTCATCATGAAACTCATTGATTCACCAAAAACTTCGAAAAATAATCAATTTGAATACACTATCAGTATATGAAGAATCTTCAGTTCACGATGAGTTTCAATGTTTTCAAAAATCTCATTATTCTAATTGATAATTTGTTTTATCCCTCAACTTACTGACGGTTTAACTGTCTCAACTCTTCCAATGAAAATATTAATAAGTGTTTCTCTGAAGAAACAATGAGTTTCTTGATTAATTATCCCTCTGGAAACACAAGCTGATGGGGGATTTAGATGGTGAAATTAATCCAACAAATTTCGAACTTGAAGATTAAATAATTAATTTCACTTCTACAAATTAGTCTGCTAGATGCTGTCTTCCTCAATTTGCTGACCTACTTAGAGAAAAACGAAGGAACTACGTCGGAAAAATAACATTGAATGAACTCCAAATAATAGATTATCTTGTGGAAAATTAAGATATATACGAATGCTAGTCCGGAGAAAAGATAGAGAGAAGTATTCAATTATATCTATCCTGGAGGAACTTCATTCGTTTATTTCGATGTATTGCTTCAAGCAAAATTAATAATAAATCAATGTTTGGCGATTAAGTCTGAAGTACTTTGCTGGTATTCTAGACTTTGGCTCAAAATTACGTTCGCCTATTGAGGAGTAACTCAATATGATGAAGACAACTGTGAAAATTAATTCTTGATCAAAAAAACCGAAAGCTAATACGATAATATTCGAAAAAACAAGTCCTATTTTTTTCCAATTCGGCTTAGTTGCATTTGAAGCTATAATATAACAATTTTCGATAAGTTATAATTCTGAGAAACTTGGTATAACATAATGACAAATTCTATTTGAATACTTCTATATATATATATATATATATATATATATATATATATATATATATATATATTTATATATATATATATATATATATATATATATATATATATATATATATATATATATATATATATATATATATATTATAATTATTATTATTATCACGATTGTTCCCCATGAGGAGAGCGACTGAACTTGAATTCGCAATCATTAGGAATTTTGCTTCATCTTTCTTGCCCCCCAAAAACGCTTCATCCTCTCTGAATGCTCTTTCTTCCGTTCATCTGTATACTTTACTCCAGGTTGACGATTGGATTTTTGCTCAAACTTCACATGTGCGATTTTATAGCGACATTCAGTGCGAACTTCGAGATTTCTTATATTGATCTGTTGTTGATTCTTTTGGACCTCTTTTAACCACTCTGTTCCGCATTTACTATTCATAATTATATCGAGTAGTTTCTTCGGTATTCTGGACTGTTTCATTCTGTAGACATGTGCATAGAACTTTGCTCGTCGTTTCCTGATTTCTTCCGTTATCGTATTTGTCTTTTGATACATCTCATTCTGAGGTCTTTTCATCCAACTGCCGTTTGTATTGATTGACCCGTAAATCTTTCTGAAAATTTTTCGTTCTTGTTTTTCTATTTCTTTAATTCTTGAATAGCCGCCAATAACCATTGTTTCAGCTGCGTATATTGCTTCTGGAAGAATCGTTGTGTTATAGTGCCTCAATTTGGCACCTATCGAAATGCACTCTTCGTTATAGTGAGCTCATGTTAGTTTGTAGGTCCTATGGAGCTTGGTATTTCTCTGTTCATTAGCGATTCGGTTTGAGCCTGAGGACTGTATAACTTCCCCGAGGTATTTAAAATGGCCTACTTGCAGAATTTCACGTTTCACGTTTTCCATGTTTTGTCATAAGAGAACATTTATCTTTTAGTTTTCTTTCCATGTATTTGGTTTTATCATAAAAAATTTGTAACCCGGTTTTCTGCGCAATTTCATGTAGCTTTTGTACGGCGGAATAGCTTCAGTTCTGTTGTCTGCGATGATAGCAATATCGTCTGCAAAGGCGAGACATTTGACATTATATATATATATATATATATATATATATATAATATTCATAAATAGTGTAGCATACTATTTACAATAATTTGTGTTGATTTATTGACTCAGTATTTGCAGTGGTACTCTATTCTCTTCACCAAGCTTTCGCAATCTACTTTATTGCTTCATCAGAATCCTAAAATATATAAAACAACTTTAACTAACATCTACAACACAATACAATCTACAACTCTTTGCTTACATGAAAGTTGAGGTTACAATCATTAAACTATCAACGAAAACAACATAATCGGATTACAACGTAATCTGCTAAATTCATCAGATATTAACAATTTCATTTCAATTTTTAATTTGAATGTATTATTTGTGAATGTCCATATCATTTTAATCATCTGAGCCCAGTTGTTCCTTTTGTTCTTTTTTTTTGTCGTGATTCTTTTCTTGCTCCATATCCAGTGAGTAGGTATGCATGACAAGTAGTTATTTTGTTTGAAATTTTCTCGCGCATCGAACATTATTCATACATTCTATATACATATACAATATTATAATTTTATCCTACAACGTATAAATAGAAGCAAGGACAATACTGATTTTTTATTCTGGCCAGTAGTTCCCGTTTCTCGACAGAATCATCTCTTTTGACGAAGAATTCAAATAAACAGTTCCAAACCTGAGAATAAACATCTAAATCATCATCACCGCGGCAACTTTTGAAAGATTCTCATAATAAATATGGAAATGTTACAGAAATGAATCAATTCCAGTCAACGCCCGCAAATCTGTTAAGAGCAGGAACGTACAAGCGCCGTCCATAAATTATAACTTTGCACGTTAATTTTCTACAGGGCTTCGCGTGTTTTCAGAACTGACAGTGAAACTTTCCTCGGTTTTCGGCGTCTAAACCAACAGACAAACAGAATTCGACACACCCACCCCGGAAACACACACGGAGTTTTTTCAGCATCAGCGATATCTCCTTCTTGGATATCTAGTGGGCGTAGTGGGCACGATCTGTCATAATTCGAAATGGATTGTGCAAACGAAACAACTTTGTTTCGATGCGACTCGTGTTTTTTGATAAGACTCTGATTCGATTTGTAGACTAGTAATTCGATATAGAAATATGGGATAGAAAATGCAATAGGGTAGTTTCGGGAGAATCAGCTTCGTATAAAACGCTACGACAATTTCCAGCAAGCACAGAACTGAAGAGTTTATCTCCACGCTTCTTGAACTGCTGAGATTCGATATTCAGTTCAGGAATGTCGTAATTCGGTTAGTTGTTAATGTGACGTTTGGCTGGATCCCATCAACTAATTTGCGATGAACTCGTATAAACTTACGTCAAAGTAAATATTCTGTGAATCAGGTTTTCAGTGAATTTGTATCAAACTGAATTCTTTGTTGCTTTAGTAGTCAAACAAATATCTACAATGTTTGTTTCTTAATCTGGGTATTTAATTACAGATGCAAATGTTGAAAACATATACTCTTCATTTCAACTGAAAAAGACTATGTATTTTAAAACCCATTTAATTGTTCGCTTGTGATTGTATTTGTTGAGAAATTACATAAACCAATATCCAACCGCGAATATTGGATGACTGAATGAAGAGAATATGAGTTGAAACAGGAAAGACAATCTGTCTCTCGAAACACTGACTACAGAAGAAAGCATAGAGTTGATCGAAGTGTGTATGACACAAGCATTCAAAGACTTTTCACATAATAACGAAAATAACGAAATTCGAATAACGAAATTCGATGCTTGGCGTCTCTATGATATATGTTTTTCCTTTGGAGTAATGAAAACATGCCTGAAGATTGAAATCACTTCGATGGACGAGGTGCAACTGACGAAGTTCGTTGCAGAACTAAACAGCTGTCTTCCATTACCATGATGAATGATGAGGCCATTTCAATATTTCTCTAACATTTATCGCTCGAAAAAAAAATGCAGCCATCACATCGTACACGTTCACATAGCTCTACTGAAACATTTGGACGATTGATTGATTGAATTTTTCGAATGAACGTTTTAGAATTAACTTTCTCAATTATTTCTTTCAGTGCCATTAAGCACAAAAACTATATGTAGGTGTGTGTGCACAGATATGGAATCATAAAATTGTGTATTTTTGTATTCTTATTTATTACCCAATTGAATATGTTACACAAATTTCACATTCAATGTACTCATATCAAAACTGACGATTATAGAATACATTTATATCTAATTTCAATCAAAAATAACTTCTATTATGCAAGATTCAAACATGGTAATTTTTATTGATAGGGGTAGATTTAGACATGTTTGGTTTTGATGAATGGAATTTAGAATTTACTTCTCTCTTGAATAATAGATAGAGTATTACTCTTTTAGAATATATCGAGTAACTCAATGAGAGGAGAATGGAAACATATGGGCAAAAATGAAATCATTCAGTAGGATCAATTTTTCATCTTGTTGAATTGACTTCAGCTGATAATAACAGCCTTAATATTGTCCAGGAAACTCATTCATCAATAACTTTCGATAGCATCAATGATTTTTGAGGCGCGCTGTGAGCCTAAACTAAATATTTAACCACTCTTTGTGTTCATTTATCAACCATGTTGTTATGGCACCTCAATTAGTTACTCTAATTGACTAGGGTGAGCTCAAAAATATGCAATTTTTTCAATATAATTGAGAGCTTTGAATTTCTAAGTTCATCTTGCCCTTTAAGTTGAACTTGAATTCTGGTTTCTTTTCATTTGGTGTATTACTGTGGTTCGCCTTATCATAGTTCTTCTTATAATCAATTTCTCAGACTTATTGAAGAGGAAATCGATCACTGTTAGACCTCGTATATGGATCTCTCTGTAATAACTCACCTTGAAATTAGAAACATTCAATTGATACATATAATAAAAATGTAATGACAGTTGAAGATTGTTGGTATTTTTGTCAGTTCGTCTGTTTATCGGTTTTTCCATACGTCTGTGCATGATAATCTCAGAAACCACTTATCCAATTGAAATGTGATTTTCACAAATATATTGTGGTAAGTTTCACTTAACATTCAGTTTTCGTTTCATGTCAATTGGTTCATAAATGAAAAGTTGTCAATTTGAAGAATAACGTCGAATATCACGTTACTATATGTCTATCTGTGAATTTTATGTTCAGTAGCATTAACTGAAACTTCAATAAACTTTATCGTTATGGTCTATATAAAATTACACGGTTTAGTAGGAAGGAGATGTTAACCTCCAGTTGCTTTGTTAAGTGTTGTACCGGTTTTCGTGCATCGATTAATTTCGATTCGATTGAACATTCCCAACACACTGTATCGATAACTAACATAATTTCAACAACAATAAAAAGATCCTACACATGGACCACAAAGGCCTCAAACTGAACTTTTTTAAGGTCTCGCAATTATTAGATATACGAAAACAGATTAAGCACTTAACGAGCAACTTAAATTAACAACTTTTATTGAACAACTCTTTACTGAACCTTAAGTTTAGTAGTAGTACATAAATAAGGCTAATTCATTGTTGTACTCGGTTTTCATCCACCTGATGGAGACATCGTACGCCGAAAGATTATTGCAGTAGAAAATATACGGAGCATTTTTTAAATTCTTGATTATGGTTTTAATTCATTGATAAATCATTTAAGCTGAAAGGTAAACAAAATACATTCATTGACTGTTGATTATGAGACTTTAAGAAGTTTTTTAAGAACTTTAAGTTCTTCAAAAAAACTCGAACAAGTAATTATCGGCCGATTCCAATCATATCTATATTCAGCAAAATAATCGAAAAAAATCATTAAGAAACGTATAATATCATACTTTGAGTCCAATATTTCTTTTAACACATGGTTTCTTGCACTTTGGGTTGACTTGAGTGGCATCGATAAGAATAAACAAACTTCTGTAACGATGTGTAATCTTTCAAAGGCCTTCGACTGTGTCTTCCATGATATTCTACTAGAAAAACTCAATTTTTACGGCGTCAGAGGTACTCCTTTGAAGCTAATTGAATCCTATCTAACTGACAGGCACCAGGCTGTCTGGTATAAGAATTTGAATTTGAAGTCTGAATTCAAGCTAATGAGACATGGAGTCTCGCAAGGATCATTTCTGGGGCTAGTACTATTCCTTATATATGTTAATGACTTACCGAACTTTATGGCTCCACTGAAAACGGTTTTATTCGCGGACCATTTTTGTTTACTCTGCTAGCAAGCGTTAAGGCTTGGAGATAAAAACCATGTAAGTAAATACCAAGCCTCATTTGTGGCTCACTGCTAACAAACTGAAACTGAATGATGAAGAAACTCAAAATAAAGGCTTTTTATCGAATTACTGTGATAATATTGCGCGAAAAAGTACTGCAAAGCTGCTTGGTGTAACACAGATAGCAAACTTACTTGGAACGACCATATTGAACAACTGAAACTAAAACTTTCTGGAACTCTTTGCTTTGACTAATGATAATAATAACGAGCATTATCACATTGAGAATTACAAACTTATCTTTATTCGATTCATTTTTGAGTTATGGCCTTGTTCTGTGAAGAAATTGTGCCAATGCCGTGGTAGTTTTCAGGTTGTAAAAAAGGGCAATTCGAATAATGACAGGCGTTGGTTACTTGCATTCATGCAGACCATTATTTATAAAATAAGAAATAATGGCCTTGCCTACATTGTGGATATATAACGTTCATTCAGAAATACATTGGGATGTAGATACGTTGATCAAACATTCTGATCTACATAATTACAATACAAGAGGCGCAAAGAACATCCGTCTGAGTAAAGTTGAAACAACAGAAAGTAAACAACTGAACATCGTCTAAGTTAGTGAAAAAAAAACAAGATTGTCGATTGGTTTTTAATTGGACTGTTAGCGAGCATTCGGAGCACTTCAAGGAAAAGTCGTTAATTCGAACATATTCTCCGTACTTCTTATGTGTTACTTTTTGTGGATTATATGTATTCTTTTTTCAGTTTTATGGTGAATTAATTACTTAAGATTACAAAATTTACACTTACTAGACTTCACTCATTAGCTTTACCTAGGATTAAGTGTATATTTATTTGCTATTGTGTATGTTTCTGTAATTTATGTTGATTTCATTTTGGAGGAGTGGGGAGAAAGGATTTGTCAAACTCCTACCGTTAATAAGAAGGACATTTATTTCTCCTACAATAAAAATTAAATACGTCACCCGGTCAGCTAGTGTAATACATACTCAGTCTAGGATAATTCATTATTGAAATCTATTCCAAATGGTATCTCGAGAATAATTTTGTACCGAGAATATTCTCATTGTTCTTGTTGATATAGTGGAAATTATAATTAATAAGAGAGTTTTATTCGATAAATTACACATATTTTCCTTTGAAGGGTTCTCGTGCAAACGCAATTAATTTATTTGAAGTTTTCCCAAAACCAACCCATTGAATAATTCGTTGCTTTGTATATCAACTTCTGTACTCCACGACCACGATTGACCGCGCGCTCTACAAATTTACCTAGTTATAAAAGCCGTGAGTTAGTCTGGAGCACCATCACACCGCCGGCCAGAACGGCCGTGCCGGGAGAATACATAAACCGCATCAAAGGAGGGGGATTTGTTGTTTTGTTGTGCTACCCATAAATTCCAACTTGTCACGCTTTGGGCCGATTTGATGGAATATATAGTAGTTTATATGATAAACGATTCTCGCATTTTTATAATTTATTATTTCTGAATTTTCCGGCGCAGAGGCCGACGTGTGGAAACTATTGGTTTGTAAATTATTGGGAGGAGATGTTTTATGGCGAAGAGAAACTTTTCGGTTCGTCGAAAATGAGACTTAATGGAATGCCAAGATTCTATAAGTAATTTGTGAGGATAATCTGTTCAGAGGAATTATAGAATACTCCTAGCTCGAATTCATAGAAGTATTTTTGCAGAAAAATTTTTCGATATTTTTACTTCTTCTCAAAAAGAAGAGCTCAGAGTCTTGGCAGAGAAGCTGATACTCTGAGCTTTGGTATTCATAAAAGTCTGTGTCCAAACATTGTTACTGATTTTCAGAAGAGATTCGTGAAATTCAATAGTATTTTTTCAATTAAGTTAATTTGTAACGATTATTTTCAGTTCATTCATGTATCCTTCGAATTCTATTTCTATTTTAATCATCAGAGTTTGAATATGTCGAAGTGTAATGTTGTTTCTTTCACAAGGAAAAGAGACCGAATTGACTGTGATTACAGCGTCGGTGGTCAGGTTCTTTCTCGTTCTGATAAGGTGAGAGATCTTGGTCTAGTCTTCGACCAGAAGCTTTCTTTTGTCCCTCACATCACCCAACTCATCTCATCTGCTGCGAAAATATATGGATTCGTAATACGTAATGGCAAATATTTCAATAATTCCTCAACATTCATAGGATATTCGATACCCTAATCCGTCGTAGCAAGTTATAGTATGGCAGCATGATGTGGCACCTCAATTACACTTGCCATCAATGTCATCTTGAGATATTCAGAGAATGTTTTCGAAATTCTCAATTTGGATGGAGAAAGACGTTTATCCACAGAGAGGAGTCAATCATAACGAATTGTTGAGTCGATTAAGTTCAATTTCAAAGCAGAGCGGATAGAAACTTTATATCTCAAATTTTTTAAGAAATTACTGCACAATAGTTTTGATTGTCCTCCTCTCTTGTCCACTTTGAAATTTCGTGTTCCTAGGCAAAATTCACGTAATAGAGAATTATTCCACCTAGAGACTCCGAGGACCATCTCCCCATTTCGTTAATGGAGTCTACCTTCAACAGAGTTGCCAATATTTGTGACATTCACTTGGACTCCATAGAATTTATTATCAGAATTTATGTGAACAAAAACAAAAACAGTTGACTAAAATGAATTGGTTTAAAATGGGTTCTTTAAAGTATTTCATTGAATGCTATTATGTAGTTATGAATTACCATTTTTTAGATAAGATTGAGCTCTTTTTATATCTTTTTCATTTCAATTATTCAGTTATGTATTCAACATTGTTATTATTTCCTGTAAAAGGGTGTTAAACTTGTTGAGAACAAAGAACTTATTATTATTATTATTAATTCGAATATCTCAAGTGCCATCAACAATATGTGTTGTTTCTTTCTCCTTCAATTGAAATAGATTACAATCTAAAGTCAGCAGAACGATAGAAAGTTTTTGCATATGCATCAGCACGTATTTGATTCCTATTCAATCTGATTCTGTAAACCAAGTAACAATGGTTTGAAAACGAATGTTGCAGCACTTGGTTTGATGTCATTGAAATGATCGAAACAAATGTTTCTACCCATAATGGAGGAGCACAATTTCTGTTGCCAAAGCTTTCAACAGGTTTTGAATATTTTCGCATAGATATAGCGAAAATACGCTTTTTCAAGGATAATAGGCACAAAAGACAATGTCTTGGTGCTCAGCGATCACCTACTACAGTTTTCGAGTTGAGAAAACGGTTGACTATCCTTATATAGGAGAAGCAGCTAGCTTTTCAGAAGATGTTCGTTTTTTTTTCTCAAATCTAAGTTCTTAATAATAATAAATGTCTTTATTGAACGTACAATTGGTATAATAATTTTCCGAGGCGAAGTCTAGCTTACGCTACTTCTACTTAACCATATGAATATATCTGTGAATAATAATGTGAGAATTACACCATAAAAACAGAAAAGAAGAAATATATACAACTGTACATCAAAAAAACAACCGACCGTATTGATACTCATTCCCTGGCTCTCCCTACATTCAAGCCATTCAAGCACGGCGCTCCCTACATTCCTCTTGAATTTCATGATTTGAAAACCATTTCATTCTGATTTTATCTCATTATAATATCTTTCCACATTGTAAGTGAACGAACGCTTAAATAATTCAAAACGAAACCTTGGACAATTCAGAAGTGTCATATACCTTATAGCCACATCATGCAAATTCCCTCAATATATCAACTTTTCGAGGGGATAAGGCCGTCCAACCAGCAAGATAGTATGTACCAACGAACAGATACGTAGTTTGTAAAGATTCTCAAGCTTTAGCCATCGAAGCTGTTGAATTCTATTCGAGGCTCTATCATACTTCCTCAAGCGGAATACAAACCTGCAACACGCGTTCTGAATCCTCTGTAGCCGCTTTCGGGCAGAATGGTCCAGGCAAGGATAGATTATTGGTAAACCGTAGTTCAAAATTGACAAAACTAAAGTTTAAAACAGTTTTTTTTTCGAATTTTAGAGTTCAATATGGGCATGTTGATATTTAGGACTTTCAAGGTTGCAAAAGTTTTTTTGACCAAATGCATCACATAGTTACGAAAGCGCAAATCCTTATCAAAAGTCAGTCCCAAGTTTCTTGCGCTGTCATCTACAGGTATTCTATCACCACTCAACACAATATCGAGGTTACCCGTGTTATCTGCCCTTCTTGACTGTGATGCATATAAAAAAGTTTACACTTCGATGCATTTATCCTCAAGTCATGTCTCCTTGAATAACATACGATGATCTTCAGATCCTCATTGATGAGATATGTTGCCGCAGTAATTGACTCAGGATTGAAAGAAAGAAACATTTGCGTGTGATCTGCAAAAGCCTGAATTTTACAAAACTTAACGTAATCAAAGATGTCAGCTGTATAGATGATGAATAACAACATAACCTTGTATTGAAAGATCCAAGATATTCGTTTCTACACTTAGCGAGAATGAGACAACACATATGGAGCTACCAAAACGAAAAAATCAGATTCTACATTCGCAGACCACTGTATCGATAACCAACTCAATTTCAAAAACAATTACGAGATCTGATACATAGAAGACGAAGGCCTGAAACATAACTTCCTGGAAGGTCTCGACATTAAGAGATACAAAAAAACTTGTTCAGCAGTTAACGAGCAACTGGAGGTTAACAAGTACCCCCTACACACAAAACCCTAAGTTCTGTAGGAAGCTAATTAATTCTTCTAGATTGTTTCTATCTTCCTGGAGAAGGTATTTTATAACGAAACAAAATTTACATGTTTCTCCCTCCTCAACCAATCTATGATGCTATCTTAAGTTTCGAGTAAAGGACAATAGAAGCCTTTGAATTTGATGATCATCGTCTTGCAACATTTTTGGACCTCACTAAAGCGTTAAACTGTGTCCCTGGTGATGAACCTCTCCATAAATTGGCGGAATACTGTTTTCGTTGAGTGAGCCTGAGCATCGTAAGGAGTTGCTTCACAGGTAGATCTCAAAGAGTTTACTTAAAACGAAATTTTTCTTTGGAAATGAGGGAGCAGAATATCCAAATGCTTTTTATCTTGTATATATTATTCCATATGAATTTCTATTTCTGTTCGAAAAAATTTGTAAATTAATGGTGTAGTGAATTTTTTCTTTAGTTATGACGTGTGTGAAGTATTATGAGTCTAGTAGAACCAAATATATTTGTCTATGTCTAAGTTTAACACATGCTACGTTTCTCAATACCATCAGTGGCAGGCGTAGTAAATGTTATAGTATAGTTTTATATCCTCACCTGGAATTTAGAGAATTTTGTTAGAGAATTTATGGTATTTGGCGGATTTTGAAAGTATAAGTTTCGAATTAGTGTAGCAAAGAAATTTGACAAATTTTTTCCGCTACGCCACTGTGAAGAAATGAGCATGCGATTCTCGACTGCGAATTTTATACACATTTTCTCCAGAATATACTCAATCGACAATAGCTTCACGAATTCAAACGTGGATTTCTGTGGGATATTGATTTTCATCTCAGACTTGAATTTTACATTTCAAACGAAAACAATTTTCACAGTCGAGATGGAAATAAATTTCAATTGTCAATCAATCAAGTCGATAGTGAAAAATTGTGGCCGTTGAACGAAATTTCAGGAAAGTATTTCGTTTATATAGAAGGATGCTGATATGAAGGAATTTCAATGGGAAGAAACTGTGAAATTTTAGTTTTGTTGAAATTCAAACCTTGTTTTCATTCCTTGCACCATTGCTTATCTCGAAATAAATTATTTAGGCTGTAGATGACTATTGTCAAGTCAAAGAAAGAAAGGAGATATTTGCGATAATAAGACTAAGTAAATGATTTGCAAATATTGTAATGTGTTCGTTGTTTAACTCTGTGATTTACGGTCTACAGTATGTGTTTGACGCGTGTTTTCTCAGTCTCTTAGAGTTGTCGAATCAACGGAGTATTTGACTTAATGATATTGTCTAAGGTTTGAAGGAGAAAACACAAAAATTTTTTCAATGAGAAAATGGTTGACGAAAGCGGTGGTCATTGAAAATGATTTGAGAACGAAATTGAAAGACGAGTATCTATACAACAGATTGAGTAATGCCTTCAAAAACCAATTTTGTAGACACCACCAAGTAGCCTAATTCAGTTCTTCTATTAGGAGAAGTTATGAGAACAATGTATTACCAAGTTAGTGGATTCATTGAGAACCAGCTTGTGGAACCTTTTGTCTTAAGTCATCACGTTTTAAGCTATGCTAATAACATATTTTAGCGACAATATCAGTATTGAAGTATCTTTCACAAATGTTGGCTTCTCCACAAGGTGAAAAGATCGAATTACGTGTGATTATAGCGTTGGTGGTCAGGTTCTTTCCTGTTCTGATAGGGTAAGAGATTTTAGTATAAACTTTGATCAGGAACTTTCATTCGTTTCACACATCATCCAACCTATTTTATCTGCCTCGGAAATATATGGATTCGTTTCAACCAACGACAAATATTTTATAAATCCTTAACATCTAATAGACGATTTAATGCCCCAATCTGTAGCAACTTGAAATATGACAGCATGATCTAGTATTCTATCAACACTTACCGTCGATTCAATCTTTCTGTGTCTCAGAAAAGGGGCTTGAGATCTTTAGTTTGGAGGAAGAAAAAGTTTATCCACATAAAGGAGTCAATCATGGCGAATTATTGAGTTGATTCAGTGTAATCTCATTGCAGAGAGAAATTTCATCACTCAAATTCTTGTACAAATTACTGCACAAGAGTATGTCCTCCTCTTTTGTCCGCTTGGAGATTTGGTGTTCTTTCTTTCTTTCTTCACAGAATTATTCCTCCTAGAGACTCCAAGGATCAGTTCGATAATACAATCCCTCATTTGGTTTATGGAGTCAACGTTGAATACAGTTGCTAGTAATTGTGACAATCACTTTCACTTCATAGAAGTTGTTATCAGGAGTTATGTAAACAGAGGAATTTGACCAAAACGAATTGAATTAGATTGAGCTCCTAGTTATATTTCCCAGCTTGTAGACCAATGAACACATTACGAGAGCTGTTTCCTCAATTTGAAGCTTCTATGTTTGCTTAAGGTGTCTTAGAATTTGGATGCCTTATTCTTCTGACTGATCCAGTGTGTAAGTGACAAAACTCAGAAACTTTGATCAGTTACAACTAATAAACTACTGGTCAAATTGAACAAAATTTGAGATACACTGTGTTAAAATTACGTAACAATTCCGACAGTGAACAGTGTGCTAGAACAACTTCCTTGAAAGAACTCTCTTCAATATTCAACAACAAATTCGATTTCAGTCTGTAGGAGTCACCTCGAACTTACCATCAAATAGAATAAAACTGAGTATGCTCATGTGGAAACTAATCATTCATTCAATGTGAACACTTCCTTTATGAATGTTACTTCCCTGTAACGTTCAATATGCAACTGGAGGTGTACACTACTTCATATACAATCGACTAACATTAATTTGTTACCTCGCAAACTTCGATTAAATCCCAAAGTTAAATGACGATAATAGTTTTGGTTGAATTATGTCTGCTTTTGGTGGTATTCACCTGCCAGTCTGTTTACTTTGAAGTTGGTACTACAGAAAGGATGTCTGCTGGTGAATGTGTATAGGGAATTAATTTCTTGAAGATCTAAGTAAATGCAAAGGGTAGGTTTGTGTCTGACAATCTATTTGATTATATCCTTGCACATAAACTTGTGCCTTGACACTTTTCAATAGATTATTTTAACCCAAGTCTAGGATTTCATTTCGTGAACTGTTTACTCAACAGTCAGGTTACAGATGATGCTGACATCAGAAAACACTTCATATGAACTCAGAAGGCTGAAGATATTCTGTTTTCTGATAACTTAGCAAAGACAAACTAGAAGTGCATGTTGGGAGATACCTGAAATGATATGAAATATAACTCAATATATGTATTTTATTTTTTTTTCTGTTTTATTGTCTTTCGTTTACTAGTGAGTTGATGATCTCTCGACTATGAAGGCCTAGTTTTTCAGGTCCCTAATTATCATTCATGGAAGCAATTGGATCTAGCTAAACTATTTTTTTTCAATACAAAGACAATCCTCAGCAGTTTATCCATACAAACCAGCCGAAAGCTCAATTAACATGTGAAAATACCATTCCAAAAGTCTTGAAGAAAAGAAGGTCTCTCGGTTTTTTGCAGACTAAATATCGTTAGCTGACAGAAGCCAACACTTTATTGATTCCACGTTATGGAGAAATCGTCACCTATCTGCAACTCTAGAAACGATAATTCAGAGCACGTTTTGAAGTGGATAGCCTGGATTGGGCTTGGACCCTGTGAACGCATCAAGCTTGTAATTGATCAAATCTGCATAGCATCAAACCTGCCCTTTCTGTTTACTACTAAGGTACAGCTTAAATACCGATGGGTATATATTAGATGCCAGATTTTGTAAAAATCTAGTCAAACTTCGATCAGCAACCTTTAGTACAAATATTCAGAGCAAATTTGAAAGTAGAGATTTTGTATTGGACTTCACCCCAATGAAGGCTGAGTTTTACAAATTTATTTAGAGTCAAACACGTCTACCTGGTATTCAGACCTGAATAGCATCACCCCTACCTCTTCTGTTTACTACTAAAGTACACCTCAAGTAGCAATGAGATTCTGGGGAAATCGGAACCGTGGATTGTGTTTCAACTTGGTGGAGGCTGAAGGATACGAGATTGTTGAGGTTGATACAAAGCAAGCTGGTACACAAAACTGCATAGCAGAAAACCAACCTTTTCTGTTCACCACTGATGTATGCCTAAAATATAGATGTGTATATTATTGGAACTGGATTTTGAGAAAATCGAAAACCTCTAATTCCTATATCCAGAGCGAGTTCAAAGATAGGAACTCTAGATTGGCTTCAACCCAATGACGTCTGAAGGCTGAGAAATTGTTGAGAGTCAAACGCATCTTCCTGCTACTGAAACTTGCATATCATCCAACCTACTTTTTCTATTTACTACTGAGTACAATTATAATAACGACATGTAAGTTCTATTATTTAGAGCACGCTTTGGAGAACCAAATTTGGAAACCCAATGGAGATTGAAGGATACGAAATTTGTATAGAGTGATATATAGCTCAAACCTACCATCTCTGTTGACTACCAAAATACAACCAGAATAGCGACAAGTATAATATGAGATACAAAATATTGAGAGAGTTCTTCAATAGCATGATAATTCACTTCGACTCTACGTAGTTAGTAAGACGAAACTACTGCCTATATAACCTTGTGGGGAAAGTCAATATGGAACCGAGCCATACACTTCAGCAAATGCAGATTCCGCAGATTGAGGAAAGCATTGAAAATCGAGCAATGACATTCGAATGTTCAATTAACGTGAGCAATAAATTGAATTTCAATATTTGCTGAAGATCTGCTCATATCAACTGGCTGGTTATAAAATCAACATGGCTCTGTGAATGATTATCTCAGATGGGATTGTTCTCATTTTTTTGGAACCAATTCACAAATTCATATTCGTCTTTTATATTATGACTTTGTTTTATGTTTGATTTTTGCTCACAAATCAATACTTAATTGCTATGACAATAAAGCGAGTAGGATCTATCAGTTAATGAACAAGAGATAGCAAAGAGTAAATAATTTATTTTTGGGAATCTATATAGAATATCTTCATCCCCCAAATTCATTTTAGTTTTTAGAGAAATACCAGTTCACGAAAATAAGTTAACAAAGATAAAAGCAGAACTCCAAGAGAATAGAGGATCGGAACTCGGAGGATCCAAAGGAAAAACCATCCGAAGATGTGAAGGAATGTTGACATCCCCACCCAGCCAAGGTCTTCGCCTATCTGCCTCGCGCACACGCTATGGCCAACTAGCGGCATCGAAGAGGGTTGCGCGAATTTCAACCCCAGTCAGGATTTTGCAGCATCGTCCTAGGCGGTTGTCTAATAATTATCCCGTTATCTACATGTGACATTATCTCGTGAAGGTGGATGTATAACTTCTAATAGAAAGTGAGTCATTCGAGGAACTCTTCGCTTTTTCGTGAACTTTGACCCTTGACATATTCATCTCTTCGTATACTTTTCGACTAGAGTAGTTTTCTGTGTTCAGTGTTGTTTAAATAAGTGTTGAATGACTTGTGGCAGAAGTATGGATACATCGAATTCTGCAAACTAAGGTCAGAATGAATTTTTTATCGATGTCAAATTCGTTGGAGTGAAAAATACAATTTTTTATATAAATATAATTTTTAATGAAATAATATAATTTCGATAACTATTAAACTATTATGCAAGTGATGAGTTAATTCATTGATATTCATACATCCAGTTTTCCATATGTTGAAATATTATCCACTTGATCCCATGAAATATATATGAAACTTGAAACCATTGGTTGAACTGGACATTAGGACATTATTTAAACTCAGAGGACTTCGAAGAACATGCGATGAAGCTCCCGCCAATTTCGAGTTAACATACATGACATGTTGAACTCAATGATGAAATGATGGTAAATATATCTATATATATATATATATATATATATATATATATATATATATATATATATATATATATATATATATATATATATATATTGGCGAAAAAATTGTCGGGTTATCGGCGATTTAGGCGATTAAATTAATCCAATACTAATCGTCAGTAATTCTATATTTCGAACTAAGTTTCAGTTCTTCTTCAGGAATGCTGGAAATTTTTACAAGATATTAAATAAATATAAGTGATAGTGAAAAAGTACCTACATCTGACATAAGTTGTTAAACTAACAAAAACAAAACAGAAGTCATCCAATGATAGATTAAATACAAAAGCAGTAAAATTATTTTAAGGACAAGTATGTGAATAACCATGTAAACATGAATAATTTATTGGAGTGACGTTTTCCATGACATAGACTATTCTCTTGAATGACAGATAAGTTGCGGTGTTCCCTGTACGTGATGACAAAATGTCATCAAAGACATCATCATCAAATGAAGATGAATTTAACAAATTGAATATAAATCAACCAGTGATGTGCTACATATTCCTAAGCATAAAATAGCTTAATTTGAGCACTCACTCTATCAGAGTTATAAAATTTTCAACCATTTGCCATCAAATTTGAAATTACTGAGAGCTCATTTGTTCAAGAAGAGAGTTAAGTCATTGATGTAACAAAGGCATATTATAGTGGGGCAGAGTACTTCAATGATTCGAATGTAGGCAATAATGTATGAATCAATTTTTTATATAATGTTTGTTTATTTGTTTATTACGAATGTCCCCCACCAAGTGAAATTGTCTCAAATGTTCAATATTTCTGAGTTAATTTTTTTTCTCTTCCTTCCAAATATAATTGTATATTATTGTAGTTTTGTTTGAGCTAATATTTTATTCGAGGGCTGAATGGAAGATCAGACTCAAAACTGAATTCAGTCCTTTTGTGAGCATTCTTCTCAGTCGTAATTGATGTATCAATTGGATGAATGTGATTTTACAATGTAAGGAATGTTTCTGAATATATTGGAATCGTTAGTCTCCGAATGCTAAACCTGCTCTTTATCAGGAAAAAACTTGACTGGTAATCATAGTTGACATTCCAAGGTTGCGAAGATGCTTCGTATACAAAACTTATTCTTATCTAAGACACTCTGCTGCTGAAGATAAGCGGAATATTTCCGAAACGTCCATTTACTATATAAAGGAAAAAACAACTGAGATTGAATTCTTGCTTAACTCTTGGTGAAACATAATTAAATATTAAATTAAATCAAACTCTCAGCTTAATGTTTCACGATTATATTTAACAACGTAAATTAGTCAACATGTTTCGAGAGTGAGCTCATTTTTAAGTAAAACTACAATGGAAGTAGGGAGGATAATTGAAAATTCTACCTCTTCATTTACAAGTTTTTCTTTTTTCTTCCAAGAACTGCATATTGCAATTGCTCCTGAAAGTTCTAAACGTTTTCCTTTATAACCTGCGTGCAAGCACTTTTTCTCAAAGTCTATGAAGTTGTTGGAGTCTATAGAATGTTCTGAGAACCCGGTTTTATTAACATTGTATCTTTTGACGTAACAAATTCGTTTCCTTCTCTTCCTCATGCAGAAATAAATAGCACTTTAGATCTCAACAATGATATTTTACGAATAATTAAAAAAAACAATGCCAGCATTGTCCTTGTGTTTGAAGCAGAGTTATTTCAAATTCAATAACACGGTATATCAACGGTTAGACGTACTACCTATGGAAACATCTTTATCACACATACTAAGTGAAATATTTATGAGAAGTTTAGAGAAAAAAATTTTCAGCTCTAATATCACGCTAACAAAAAACGTTTTTCTTTGATGACGGTATGTAGACGATGTTTTCTGTATCTGGAGTGGGTCTGACAGACAATTAAAAAACTTTTTGAAATATATTAACTCATTTTATACATCTATTAAATTCACAAACAAAAATAGAAAATAACCAAAAAGCAACAAACTTTTTAGATTTGACCATTACTAGGACATATGAATCTCTAACATTTGATATATACAGAAAACCTACATGCACAGATACCTCAATTCCTCAAGATAATTATCAACTATTATATATTAAACTAAGCTTCTGTTCTCTTATACATAGACTTTTGTCCATCGCGCTTACCGATGAAAACTTTAACAGAGAAGTGAAAACTTTAAAACTTTAAGCAAATAATAACGGTTTTGATGGAAACATATTAGATAATCTTATAGGAAAGAGCAACAGAAAATTATTTTGAATTGAATTTATCCCTCTCAAATTATAGAAAGCAAACAATAATATTATTTTAACTTCATGACTCATCTCAGCAAAAAATTTTGCGAAAGATTCAAGAAGAAAGAGATGAAAACCATCTGTACCAAGAAAAGAAATATTGAGTCACTTTTAGTGAATAATAAAGAATTATTAGTTGTTGAAGACAAAAGCGGGATTTATGAAATTTTTGGTAATGAATGTCCAGCGTTTTATACCGACCAAACAGGTAGAAAAATAAAAACTCGGGATAACAAGCATGAGAGCTCAATTTTGTACAATGTTTATGAAACTGGGTCCTCAGAACATATAAACTCCAACCACTACAGAGACTTTGAGAAAACCAAATGCTTGTACGCAGGTAATAAAGGGAAACGTTTAGACCTTTCAGAAGCAATTGAAATATGCAGTTCTTGGAAGGAAAAAGAAGAAATTGAGAATGAACAGGTATATTTTCAATTATCTTCCGTACTCACATTTATTGTATAGATATAGATTCGTTGTTCGATCCTTATTGTAGTTTAGTCTTGAAAATGAGCTAACGCTCGAAACATGTTGACTATACATATTGTTAAATAAATCGTAAAACATTAAGCCAAGAGTTTAATTTAATTCAATAAAGAAACTAACATTAAATTAAATTAAACTCTCGACTTAATGTTTCACGATTATATTTAACAACATGTCGACTAATTTATGTTGTTAAATATAATCTAACATTAAGCCAAAATTTCAATCTAATTTAATATTTAATTATGTTTCACCAAGAGTTAAGCGATAATTCAATCTCAGTCAATAAAGAAAGGATTATGAACCTCTATTAAATGCTCAGACCGAAATAAGCACTAACATATATAGTAGGAACTGCTATGTACTGATATTCCAAAATGTTTGCTAATGGCCTAGTCCCGTTCTCTACATTACTCTTCGTGAGATACTGAAACAACTTCAATCAAACCACACCTCCTGATTGAAAATATTACCCACAATTTGAATTATGTAACCATAATTCAATTTCAACCCACATCTTCGAAACAATTAATTGCTATTACCCGTCTTCTTCACTAAAATTCTTCCGAAAACCAATTCGACCTTCCGATACGGAACCAGCCAATATTTCCCCAGCCTCTAATCATTTCCCAATCTATTTTCGCCTTTCACTGAGATCGACACGTTCAACCTCAACCCTTGACGAAGGCGAACTCCAGTTCAACCCGAATGATAAATGTCCATCTCAATGTCCAGAAAACCTTATTCGAAGTATTAAGCGCCCGATCAAATTGAATTCATCGCCATCAACGTCGAAAGTTCACCGTCTCTATTGTCCTGATTTTCGGCCCGAAACCTAACAAACCACTTATCTGTTTCCTTACAAACACGAATTAATTTCCTTTCCATATATCACACTGCGGCGAAGCTTAGTTGATCCTGTTAAGTGCTTCAAGCCGTTGCTGGGAACGCGTCGATGTTTCAATCTAAACCAAACAGAAGGGTCACGCGATCTTATTTGGCAATTAAGTGGACGGACTTGAAGTCCTGGGAGTATGTCGCCTCTAAGTTTCCGACAGAGAGGTCAGCTATATTTATTATCCTGAGGGTACGTTTAACTATTCGATATTGGTCTATTTGTTTTCATAGTGAGGGAAATGCTACCGTTTTACGATGGTCTGTATCATTGGTGACAGCTGAATTGTTAATTTCGGAAGACCTTGATAGACTTTACGTGGGGTAGACTATGAATCATTGGCAATGTGCAATGTTTCGATATAAACAAAATCGCAAAGGTGATACTCCTTATTGTTATTCTTTTTTCTTCTTTTCTGCTGTTTATTTTGGTGTCAAATTGGATGAATACCTAGTTGTGACACAGTTATTATAACTTCGTTAGGTGAACACTCATAGTGAAATCATTTTGTGTTTAAACAAACTATCAAAACTCCATAATATTTGTACAACTGTTTGTTGATGACGGAAACCCCTTTTAAACATATAAATGAATCAATATATAGCTAAACAGAATATCAAATGTACAGCGAATTAAATTTATAGTATACAAAAAATATTTGAAGCTAATAAAATAACAAAAATATCTGAGAAATTAACAGAAAAGCATGATTAGGATCAACGCGGCGATACTAAAATACAAAGACAGAATGTCAAATGTACGTATAATTAAATTTATACAAAACATATTCAAATTATGAATATATTGGCATATAAATTAGCGAAAATATCTCAAAAAAATGAACAGAAATCCATGATTAGGAACAAGGCAGTGATACTAAATACATAAGAGATCATCAAATGTGCAAATAATTGAACTATAATAAACATATTTGAAGGATATAAAGTAATGAAAATACATAAACTGGAAATAAATCCTTGATAAGGATCAACGCATTGATGCTGAAATACATAAACAGTTAAATTGAATCTTTAAATTCTTAAACAGATAAAATTTTTCAACACTGACATACATACTATAGTTCGTGAATTGCAGTACCAGCAGCACGTTTAAACGATTTGAAGTCTTGACTAAAGAAGTCTGAACATGAGGCCAAACTGTTTTCCAGCACCACTGAACGACACAAAAGAAATTTGAAGCGTAATTCGACCGGTGAAAACAGACCTGAAATAAAGGGATATGCCTTGTACGTCTAAGAGGCACCCCAAATCGGATTCTTGATAGAAGATCTGAGCAATCCATAATCCCATTAAGAATTTTATATACCAAACATTTGTCGAAATGCAGTCTTTTAACCTGAAGGGTGTCAAGGTTAAATATGACACGAGCATAGTCCGTTCCTGAATCAGCAGGCAGTTTGACTTTAAAAAACAAGTAGCGTAAAAATTTTTTCTGAATCCTTTCCAAATAAGCTATATCGTACTGAAAAAGTGGGGACCATATACTACAAGCATATTCTAAATTGGATCTTACCAGAGAGCAATATAACAGCTTCAGAGTATTAGGTGAGAAACACGAAGAGTAACGAATAACTAAGCATACGGTAAGATTTGTCGGCGATATATTTGAGGTGTTCTTTAAAATTCAGCTTATTATCCAATATTATACCCAAATCGCGTATAGAGAGTGCCACTTTCAACCCAGTACCACCTAAGTGATATTGACGGTTTAAAGGACACCTAACATGATGAAATGTGATCTGCTGGCATTTATCATAATAAAAATCATTGGAATGGAGGAAAATCAAGAGAGTGGAGGAAAAGAATGGAAGAGGAAGGAATTCCTAAAAAGAAAGATTGGAAGAAACAAGGATTACCTTGAAATTGACTGTATAGATTTTGCTGACGATCTAGCAATACTGGCAGAAAACCTAGAAGATGCAAGAAGATAAATAGATATACTGAAAAAGACAGCGGAAAAGGCTGGACTGCAAATATCATATGAAAAGACACAATATATGACCAATGAAAAAGATACACCAAGACAGATTTCAACAAAACATGGGAAAATTAAGGGGATTAACAAGATCAAATACCTTGGAGAGTTAATTCAAATCAAATGCCCTTGATAAAGAAGCTATCCATGCAAGAGCAAGAAAAATGGAAATACCATTCCAACTGACATGAAATATATACAATAAGAATTCCATATCTATTAATGCATAGCTAAGACACTACAATACAGTTATTAAGCCAGAGGGTCTTTATGCATCAGAATACCTTGCACTGAATACGGCCAGACAGTTGAAAGAGGTGAAAAAAAGAAAGAAAAATTATACGGAAGATCCTGGGATCTAAGTATAATTATGGAAAATGGAAACTGAGAAGCAACAGAGAGATCTACACAAAGACAGAGAAGATAACTGACACATTGAGGAGAAGAAGAGTGACTTTCTACGGACACATTAGAAGAATGAATGAAGGAAGACTGACCAAGAGACTATTTAATTATTTCAACAGAAACCACAAGACTAGAGGATTCGATCCCGGTCGATTTTTCTAGTCCCGGGATTTCGGGATTATCGACTGTTAATACCGGGATCCCGGGATAGTCCCGGGATTTTATTGGTAAAGAAAATGGTAGCAATTAAAAAGAAGTAAACATATCAAAATCAACCTTTTATTTTAAATCTTTACTTAAATCTTCAAAAACAAAACAAAATTATTATTTCTTCTAATAAAATTAACAAACTAGGCCCTAATAAAAATTATTGCCTAGTTTGTTTATTTTATATTCTACAATAAACTTAAAAAAATCAACTTCTAATATTTGTCAAAAGAGATCAATGTTAATAGGACTACTAATATTCTAAATAAAATAGACCAGGAACTATAATTTACTTATTTAAGCCACGAACATAAAATCTAAGAAATAACAACGCATCCAACGTCTCATCCGAAAGCATGCTTCTTAATTTGTTGCACAAATATGAAGCAGCGGAAAACGCGCGTTCAGGCTCGATGGAAGTTGGAGGAATCGTCAATAAATTTTTATAAGCCTTCTCCAAATTATGACCTCGTGTGGAACTAGCCTCAAAAAGATTCATTTCTTGTTTAATGATCTTAGAAAGATCATTTTCTTTAAATGCTTCAGGATTTATTATTTTCATACTGTTTTCTATTTCGTTCTGAAGCTTTTCTTTTAATGTTAAATCAGTCTTACTGGTGGGTTCAATGTTCATGTCATTTTCTTCATTATCACTATTTTCAATTTTTTCAGGTAACAAAATAATCTGTTTTTTTATAGTCATCTTGCTCAATCAGTCTCTAACTCAGTCTTCTCAGTATGAGGATTTTGTAAATAGTTTAATACTCCACTTAACTCACTGCGTCGACGATCTTTCAAGCGGTTCAATAAATGTGTCTTCAATTTAGAAGCCAAAATTGAGTCATTGTCACGCAATTCTTGAAAAAGAAACTTGAGTGTAGCATCCGCTGTGCACAAATTGGCATCAGAACGACAAAGTGCTTCTACAGATAATTTAACGGGTGCCAATACCTTGATTATCTCACTAATGAGTTGGAAATCTGACTCTTCAAATGGTACAGGATTATTAAGATCAATAAGTGCCTTTTTTACGCTAGTTTTTAAAAGATCAAATCGCTCCAGCATTGTAAAGAGACTGTTTCAACGCGTTTTACAGTCCAGTAGTAAATTAAGCTCTCTTCCATGTTCTTTTTTAACATATTTTTGAAGTATTGTATCATTCTTCAAGGATGCTCTTTTGAAAATAAGAACCACTTTACGAACTTTCTTTATTAATTCATTAATATTGCGATCATCATAAGTCAAATCTCGACCGTTTCCAGTTTCAATTACTAATCCTGAGTCTAGTTCTTCATCATCATCCGACTCATCCGAGTCATCAAAATCATCACTGGCAGTCTCATTTACAGGTGTCTTTTTATACAACAAATCACAAACGGCTAAATGAATACCATGTGCAAAACAAACTTGGTGTTCTGCATTAACAAGTTTTCCAACCTTCAGCATTACATTTGGACCATCAGTTACTATTGCCACAATATCTGTATCTAATGAGATATGAAAATCCAAAAGCCGCTTTTTTGAAGTATGAACACAAGTTTCGGCGGTCAGCGATTTATCAATTCGAATAAGTCCCAAATTCCACTTTTTGTTTATTGAATGAATATTTAAATTCATATATCTCTTATTAGACGTAGACGTCCATTCGTCAAAACTTAGACTAAATCGTTGTCCTTCTTTTTTCAATGTAGATAGTTCAGCTGTTATTTGTTTTTTTATCTTTACACTATAGTCTAGTACTCTGTTGCGGATTGTTGAAGCAGATTTAGGTAAGTCTGAGTACCCTTTTGCTAACAGTAACGATCTTAAATCTTTTGATGTCACAAATACGCTAAAAGGAAAACCATCTAGCGCAGTCATACGGGCCAAAACATCGTCAAGGGTATCAGATTCAGGTTTAACAAAATAGTCGGTCATTTTTCTTTTCGAAGGTGGTCCTTCATTATTTTGACTTGTTGAGGAAGATGCCTTAGCAGAATCTATTTTTATGGAATGTTTTGAAAATAGATGAGTATGTAGGCCTTTGGTTGATCCTCCTAAGGTTTTTAAAATAGCTGAACAACGCTTACATTTTGCCGAGCTACCCATTTTGTCGACTAAAAAATGACTCCACACTGACGTAACGTCTTCATCTTTTTTATGTTTGACATAAAAACTTTCCTTAGAAAGTGACATTGTTTACTTCTTAAACCTAAACAAGACGCAGATAACATGGATCAAGGAGGTCAGAAGAGACATGGAAGAGATGGAGATTGATGGAGAGGGTGTGAAGAGGAGAGAAGAATTCAGGAAGAAAATCAAGGGATTCGGGGGTTTTCAAGAAAAAGAGAAAAAGAAGACTGGAGCAGAATGGGCAGAAGAAAGAGGAAAAAAGCCTGGAGAACGAATGAAAGAGTATTGGAGGAATAGAAAAAATGGAGAAAAATATTCATGAAAAGTTATTTCACGTGGTACATAGTCGGCCAAAATCGAAAGAAAAAGAAAGAATCATCAGAGTTTTCGAATCAATTTATTGTTGTGAATGCTCGACTTATTTCGACTCAGGATCAAAAGGAATTATGAGTATAATAATATGAAGCGATTCATTCATTTTTAAAGTTAACCTTATAACCTATTTCGAAACGTATACAAGCATCTTCACATGATAAAGTGGCCAACGGATAGAGATCAAATATTAATAAGATCATAAAGTGATCGTCAGTCAAAGATTCTTATCAACTATCGCGTCAAAAAAGTTCAATATTTTGCCAAAGGAGGTGAAGTTCTTCCCAATAGTTCATATATTTCGGAAAAAAACTCGGAATTTTATTGAGAAATAATCAGATATATTGTTGAATTCTCTCGATTCGTATTGAACCACCACAAATATAAATTCCGCAAAATTAAGCTAAATGGCAAAATTCTAAATATTCTTTCATTGTCTTCATTGATTTTTCATCAAACGTAAAGTGAAATTCGAAACACTTGTTGATATAATAATGGATTGATGTAATCGGTATATTATTCCGGCTTCATCAAAAATTTAATATAATGTGTAACAAACAAAAATAATATTTGTGTAGTTGAGTTATTGATGTTCAATTATACTCTTCTCTTGACAGTGATAGTTGAAATATGGAAGCAATCCTGAATATTCACATTATTCCAATTTGAATTTAGATTTTATTATAGAATTTGTATGAATCTATTTCATATTCTGATCGAAAAGAATCAGAAATGAGAATTACGAGATGAGAAATAACCTCATTTTTTTCGTTCAAAGGACCTACATCTTTCTGGTTCTTGCTCATCAGAAATATACCTACACAAGACAAATATTTCACACCCCTCATTTAAATGGAAGTAACTGCAGGTGGAATGTATTAGTCTTTCATAACTTTTCACAGGTCATAAACACCTTGAATACAACTTTTCACATTTTTGATTGACACGTATTTATCGCTAACCACTTGGTGAAACATGGTTAAATTGAATTTAAAACACTTGGCTTAAGTCTCTTCGAACATATTAATGATTCTCCAAGTATTGTGTGGTTAACCCAATATCAAGTTTTCAACAATATTACTAGATTAGATGTTATATGAAAAGAAGTAATATATTGCTGAATATCCTGATAATATGATTACTACGCGAAACATATAAAAAGTTGCTAATATGTTCAGTGAAACTTAAGTCAAGTGTTTCAATTTCAATTTACTAAAATTTAGAACATATCAGACAAAAATTAACAATATGATTATGTATTGTATGACAGTATGTATTGAATCGGTTAAATACAATTTCAAATGAATAAACATAATTTGACTATCGAACATTTCAAACAATTACTGAAAACAAATCACCTAAATTTGCCATATTGATGCGTGAGTTTATTAGCCAAAACAAAACTGATATACACATATATCAGGATCTCCGATATACAACCCCATATAATCATTATCTATTGATCAAATAAATGGCTAATAGGTATCCAGAGTATCGCGGAAATTGAATTCTGATGTATATAAATAAAGCTCATTTCATCATATCGGATATGAAGGAAATTCAATATAATCAACTTCGTAGAGAGCGTTCATTATATTCGAAGCGTGAGTATCAAGAAAGGGCCTATGTACATGTTTTCTAATGGAGAATATTTGATGTTTATGGGCAGTTAGAGTATTGAAAATGTTCAGGATGGTAGAGGCATAAATTATGTTGTTTGATATTCGTGAACATTTAGGAGATTTAGAATTGACGTATTTGATGCTAATTTAATATTAATATGATTAATATTTAATAATTAACTACATTTTTCAGAATTTCAAAAATGTTATATATATATATATATATATATATATATATATATATATATATATATATATATATATATATATATATAAGTGTGAAGGTTTCTTGGGAATGAGCACAGTTTAAACTTGATGGAGTAATTATTTATTCGACATATGTTTCGGCTCTAGACCTTTTTCAAGAATATTATAGGTTCATTGTTGGTTGGAAATTGACTTCAATTTCACAAATCGTTCGTAAAACTAAAACTTCATCGGAACTTCAGTACCATCGGAACTAAATTGCCCAATAATTGAAACTGAAGACCGTTTTGAGCTCACATCTATGAAGTATCTTGAAAAACCTCGGATAAGACGAAAACCCTCTTGAAAAACAAAGAAGCACTTCGCCTAAAAGCAAACAACACATTTAATAATTTAATAAATAACAACAAAGATACATCGGGTATGTATAAGTTCATCTGAAGAAATACATTAATACAAGAATAAAACAACACCTGAGAAGCTAGCAGAAGCAAAAATCAGATTTTACATTCGCAAACCTCTCTATCGATAACAAACATAATTTCAACAACAATTATGAGATCCTACAACACTGTCAACAATTAGATGACAAAGGCCTGAAACTGAAATTCATTGAAGGTCTCGAACTTAATATTTACAACAAAACCAGTTCAGCATTAAACGAGCTGAAGTTAACAATTCCCTCTTACTGAACCTCAAGTTAGTAGGACGTTATAAATAAAGCCAATTCATTTTTGTACTCAGTTTTCATCCAACTGAGGAAGGTCTAGTTTACCGAATAAATATTGTAGTAGACAATATATAATAAATCCTTGAAATTGTTAAAAATGTGTTCAATTTATTGATAAGTTCACATGGATTTTGAACTCGAGTTTCTGTCCTCAATCATTGAGCAAACGTTGAATGTAAAATATGTGTTTCCTTTCCGAGGACTCTTCTGTAATAACTTGAAATACCCCTATAAAGCTACTCGAAATATATCCATATATATATATATATATATATATATATATATATATATATATATATATATATATATATATATATATATATATATAGCAGAGTCATAAATTGTTGCACAATTAACATGTTTGAAACACAATTGGTGAAATTTCTTCGAATTTGTCGTACAATTTCAAAGAATTGACGAATATTTCACCGAAAGATCTACGGAGAGTCACTCAATTTTTGAAGTCATTTGTTTCAACCGCTTTTTGTTCGAACTAGTAACACATCTCAAGTTTCATACAACTGAATCAAAAACAGAAACAATGAGTTCCGGGACTTTCCATACTTGCGATATGTTACCCAAAATATTATTTGTGATAGAGATACATTATATGAGTTATAGTTGATTGATTGTTCGTTGATCCCTCAGTGAAACATTGTTGAATTAACATATATTCTTCTTCCTTCGATTTTGGCCGACTATGGACCACGTAAAATAACTCTGCATGAAGATTACTCTCCATTTTTTTTTTTCTCCAATACTTCTTCATTCATTCTCCATGATTTTTTTTTCGTCTGTCCATTTTGCTCCAGTCTTCTTTTTTTCCCTTTCTTGAAAACCCCCGAACCCCTTGATTTTCTGCCTGACTTCTTCTCTCCTCTTCACATCCTCTCCATCGATTTCCATTTCTTCCATGTCTTTTCTGACCTCCTTGGTCTATGTTATCTGAGTCTTGGGGTTTCTGTCGAAGTAATTGAACAGTCTCTTGGTCAGTCTTCCTTCATTCATTCTTCTAATGTGTCCGTAGAAAGTCACTCTTCTTCTCCTCATTGTGTCAGTTATCTTCTCTGTCTTCGTGTAGATCTCTCTATTGCTTCTCAGTTTTCATTTTCCATCTTACATATATTAATAATAATGATATTTATTCAGCTGAGGCTATACAAAAAATCTACACATTTTGATCTGTCAATTTTGAATTGATTGAAAGCCTTGAATCTGTCATAGTATTATGCTATTTTTAGATTTAGAAATTTTACAGCTTTGTATATAAAAACTATCAGTATTTCTAGTATTATACATATGCACATCACTGACATACATTACATTTTTTGTTACATTAAATGAAAGCAACTGAACTGATATATTTTTTATTTTATATATATATATATATATATATTTCAAACAAAGAGTATTCTTTCTTTAACAGACATTAGTTCCAAAGAGTTCAACTTTAATTTTAAGAGGGTTATACCGATTTCTATTTGAAATTGTTCGCATGGCTCTATTCTGTAACTTTTGTAATTGTTGAATTTTTTCTTTACTCAATCCCAATAACAAAGTGAAGCAATATTCAAAACGTGGCATTATTACTGATTTGAACAACAATAATTTCACATATGTCGATAGATTTTTTCCTAATTTTTTCAAAAAATTAATTGTTTTTGAAACAACCAATGAATGAAAAAATTGAAGTGTATCCGATCAATTGTGTTTCTTGTGACGCATACTACATAGATCAAACTTAACAGAAGATCCAAACCAGAATAAAGGAACGTAAATTCTCGATATTACATAATAAAAGTTCTGCTGACTCTCAACACATTGTATTCGTAATAACCAGGTCATATATTTGAAATCAATGAAATTTTTGCACCTAGACATGAAAGGAAACTGCATCTTCTAGAGCAATTGGAATTCTCTGATTCGCACTGAAGAAAATGCCAATAACGAATGATCAACTTACCCTCAGTTTCTTGTCATAATTGCTTTCCTCAATTTCTTCATTCAAACACCTCCCTTTTTACTCCTCCACCAGATGTCTGCGGCAGTTTACAATGTAAAAATAAATGAATATGTTAGTCGAAATAACGAATGGCCGGTGTTGCTCTTGAAAACGGAGTGAAAACCCGAAACAATTATATAGCAATAACAAATTTGTGAAACCAAGCTATGTGTTTTTTATTGAATATAATATATAAATTTTTCCAATAAAAATTAGGTATTCGACAGAAACGTAATTGATAATGCTTGATAAATGAAACTATGAATATCAATATCAAGAACGAAAACACAGAAATGAGCCCCGTTGGAAATATCAACTTTTGAAACGTGAAAGCATAATGGAGTATAAAGAATTGTTTGGCTTCAAGTCTTAGACTTAGAGTAGATTTGTTAGTCTTATTTTCCTCAACTTTAGGCAGATGTAATATTGTTTTCACAATGAAGTTAGATACAACTACACCATGAGAGAATAAAAAGTGAGCAACTATCTCCTGGAGAAAATTTATTCGATCCTTACTGCACTCATCATGATGAGTTCATCACTCGAGGATTAGTCCTTATAGAAGTTTTTCGTCAGTATTTTCATTGAAGATTTCAGTGATAGTTTTCTCCTGTTTTTTATTTCTTATATTCTGTTCTATATTCTTATTATGTTCTCGATTCTCTACAGGTATAATACACAATGAGAGGGAATGACAATATTATCTTAAATAATAACTAAATATTGCATAAATCAAATAAGATGAAATATAACAAACAGCTCAATCTAACAAGAAAAACTAAAAAGTAACCAATAACTAAATGATAAAATGAAATGAAATATTAGAAAGAACTCAATCTGATTCGATTCATTTTCATCAATCCTTCTTGTTCATATAAACCTTAATAATAACTGCTATGTAGTCAAAGTGAATGTCATATTTTTTAGCAACCGTATTGAATGTAGAACCCATAAACCAAATGGGGTATTGTATTAGCCAGCAGGTCCTTGGAGTCTCTGGGTGGAAATAGCCTGTAAGAGAATTTTGCTTCGGAACATGAAATCTCAGAGCGGCAAAGAGAGGAGGACAATCAATACTGTTGTGCAGGAATTTGTACAATGATTCAAGTAAAAAAGTTGGTATTTTTCCTCGCAATGAGATGAAACTAAATCAATTCAATAATTCGACATGACTGACTCCTCTCTGTGGATAAACTTTATCTTCCCTCCAAACTAAGAATTTCAAGAACCATCTCTGAATGGCCTCAAGATAGTTCAAGCAAGCAAGCAAAAATAGGATGACAGATCATGCTGCCATACTGCAAGTTGCAACGGATTGAGGCATCAAATAGTCTGATAGTCAAATGTTGAGGAATTATTGAAGTTTACCATTGCCTAAAACGAGTATATATATTTTCGAAGCAGATGGAATAAAATGAGTGATGTGTGGAATGAAGGAAAGTTTCTAATCGAAGATATACCAAGATGTCTCACCCCATCAGAACGAGAAAAACCTGACCACTAACGCTCATCAGATCTTTTTTTTTCTGAAAGAGATAGCATTACTCTTTGACAGATTCAAACTCAAAAAATTATCCTCACACCAACAGGCAACATGACCCGTTATATCGTTTGCTCACAATAAGTCTTCGAAGAATTACCAACTGTTATCTTTTATACAGTGCATTCTATAATAACTAGGTGCGGTATTACGAGCAGTTTCGGTCTTACAAGTAATATCGTTAAGGGTAAGCAGATTATACGCTAATTTCTTCTCAAGCAACCGAGGTGAAAGAATGATCGGACCTGATCGAAATGCAAAAACATCTGGATAAAGCGGGAGCAGATTCAATTAGCATCAGCGACTGGTTCCCGACAAATTGAATAGTCTCGCTTCTCGGGATGTCGCCCCGGGTAAATATAGGGCGTCTTTACAAACTGCGGAAGAAGGAAATCTGCAGGCAGGGATAATTTTTGCAAAGGAAAATATTTTCATACTGAAGCTGTGAGGAATGAATACAATATAGGGTTCATCATGTGATGTTTGAGTTATGTTGATGAAATTGGAGTGGATGGGGTAAGTAAATTTTCTTTTATTAATTTAATGTAATTATAAACCTATGTTTTGTTATAAAGAATGTGCAAACGAATCAGCTCTGTCAGAAAACATGATGAGACGGAATGCTGTTTCTGAAACTAAATTCGAAATGTAATTATTTTTTTTTATTTATTTAATAGTGTTGGCGTTTATTTGATGTAAATCCATTATAATTGAATATAAACTTAAATTCAAACACTTGAACTTATGATTTACACTTCATTGACTACATAGCATGACACGTTTCGTCGTTACAAAGACTTCTTCAGATGCTTACAGAATAATAACAACATTTTGAAAAACACAAGTATAAATATCAGGGAATTTTGGGATCCTATGGTTATTATTTAGCTGAGATATTTATGGATAAGTTGGAAAAATAGTATTCAAAACAACCCGAATTTCAAACACTTTGTGTTCTGGTATAGATATGTAGATGATATAATCACTTATTTTACTGGTACAGATCGTTCATTAAAAATTTTTGAGAATTTCCTTAATGCGGTTCATCCTAATATAAAATTTACAACCGAAATAGAATCTGATAACTCCATTAATTTTTTAGACTTGACAATCACAAGATTAAATAATAAATTTGATTTTTCCGTTTTTCATAAGCCTTCCCATACGGATACCATAATCCATAACTCCTCATGCCACCCATATCCACAAAAAATGGCAGCTTTTCAAAGTATGATACACAGATTAACCAATATACCTTTGTCTGAAGAAAATTTCAATAAAGAATTGAATATCATTAAACAAATTGCGGTTAATAATAATTATGAAAGCGAACTAGTGACAAAAATTCTTGACAGAAAACTCTATCGGAAAGCTCTACGACTAATATTTCCTTATCAGTCAGATAGAAATCGTAAATATAACAGTTGAACATACTTTGGAAACGTCAGTCAAAAAGTCAAAACCTTTTTAAGTAAACATAATTTCAATATTTCATTTAAAACGAACAATAATTTATCGAGTTACATCAAGAACAATAAAAACAATATTAAAAGAGAAGATAAATCGGGTGTTTACCAATTGAATTGTGGAACATGTCCAGGTATATATATGGGTAAAACTAGTAGAAATTTCGATTAATTTTATTAGAATACAGGAACATAAATATAGCTTCGCCAATAGTAAAAATAATTCGAATTATGCTAACCATTTATTAACGGAAAACCATAATTTTGATACGAACTTCAAAATTTTACACAATATAGAAAGAAATAGTCAATTAGATTATTGAGAAATAGTGAAAATAAATCGGCTTAAAAATTCTGGAGATTTGCTCAATGAACAGATAGAATTAAACAATTCACCTTTGTTAAACCTTTTCAGGAAATAGAAATTATTTTTCAGAATGGAATATCTTAGGTAAAACCAAAACCATAGAATCCCAAAATTCCTTGATATTTATACCTGTGTTTTTCAAAATGTTGTTATTATTCTGTAAGCATCTGAAGAAGTCGTTTGTAACGATGAAACGCGTCATGCTATGTAGTCAATAAAGTGTAGATCATTTAGAACATTTTTTTTACTCTTATATTTTTCAGAGTCCTGATGAAGAATATAAACATATTCGAAATATAGACAAGGTTAATAAATTGGTTGTGTATCAATTATAGTAGCCCTACTTTTGCCGAGAACTCAAATAATAATTTAATTCATTTAACGAAACCTGTTCTCATCCGAAATTCAGTCAGTATTTCGAACTTTTTCCCCTGCATTTGTACTCATTTTCGTGAAATGTCGGTAAAGTAATCCGTTTCTTCCAGAACCCCCAACTTGATTCCCCCGAACAAACATATTCTATTCGATACAATGGGAATTCCGCTTTTATGTGCATCCCTGCAACGTAAATAATGTCATTTGCTTAAGTGAACAGCCAGTAAAGAAAACACTGTTCCGAAACTTTTGAGAAAATCGTGAGCTGCTGATGGTAATTCCATTTCCATTAGTTTGCATTGAACACGAAAACGTTCTCAAGCATCAGTCAACTTCCAGGAAAACATCAAGATGTTATTTTAAGTATTATCAATAGAAGTTTTCTCGCTTTAGTGCTAGCTTATTTTCCCTCTTGAAATATTTAGTTGGTTTCAGCAGGGAGAATAATTTCTCCTTCTTTTATCGCTGATATGTTTACATAATGAAAGATACGAATGATATTGAGTGCCTGAAGATAGTTACACCGTTTTGAAGTGGGAGCTAACTTTTTTTCAACGTATAAACGGAATTTCTCATAAATTCAAATGAAATCGATTTAAAAAAGACCATTTCATTTTAGATGTCAGAAAAGTGTTATTATTTCATACGTTTGTGTGTCTAAACTGCCTGGACATTAAATGGTAATTCAATTTCTATTATTGAACAAAGTGCAGTGAAAATGTTGAAGAAGCTATTTATTAGTGCGTTCTAATATAATTTCTAATCTTGTACCGAATAGAAGATACTATGTGATTTAAATGAAATTTTAAACTTTTAAAGCGACCAAATTATAGTGAAAATCGAGGATTTACTTAGAGTTATTTGAATTATGTATTTAGATTTTCATCTAGTATCAGCCTAATCGATTATTGAAGATACTATGGTTCAACATTCGTTACATTCAAGATTCAGCTAAAAGATAAAATTAGGAAAATACGAAGTGATAAGCTTCTTCATGGAACATATAACAAATGCAAAGGTGTACAGTAAAAATTATGTCGAGGCTGATTTCAACAAAAATTTCTATTAATCAAAACATACATATGTTGAGTGTATTGAGCATTAAGTACGTAAAATGAGGATATCAATTTAAAGAAGTATTAAAACTGATACACGAACAATGGCTTGCGTTACAGGGACCATTTCAATGACTTTGAACTGTATTGTGATCGCGTTATTTTACTGTTGAAACAGCAGACATCATACTCACCAAAAAGAGAATTCAATATTTAGTGAACGAAAATACAGTAGTGAAAAGTACATTGAACTCAAAGCGGGTACGCTGAGACAATATAGTGGAAATCATATCAAATGAAATTAAATTAATATAAAGAATATACTCATATCCTTTCGTAAGATATCATGAAACTATACTCATTAATAAATTGAACACATTTCAAAAAGTTTCAAAAATATTTCATATATTGTCCATAAACGTATTGTTTCGGTATATAATACTGTTGTAAGATGGATGAAAATTGAGTACAAAATTAATAAGCTTTATTTTTGAACTACTACTGAACTTGAGGTTCAGTAAGGGGGTGTTTGTAACCTCCAGTTTGCTCGTTAAATGCTGAACCGATTTTCTTGTATCTATCAATTTCGAGACCTTCGAAGAAGTTAAGTTCCAGGCATTTGTCGTCTTTGTGTAGGATCTCGTAATTGTTGTTGAAATTATGTTGGTTATCGATTTTTCGATTATCGAGCTATCGATTATCGGTTTGCGAATGTAGAATTTGCAAAACGACTTGCATTTTTTGTTCTAGTAGCTTCTTAGGTGTTCTCTTGTTATTGTATCGAATGTTTTACCTGACTGTGTAATGTATTATTTCCTACATTCACAGGTTACCTTATATACACCCAAATTTGAGCCCCTACTCGATCTATTCTTGTTATTTTTATAAGATATCCTAATGTGTTAATTGTTTTGTAGATGACGTTCTTTTCTATATTCTTTAAGAAGTTTTTCATTTCATCCGAGTATTTTCCAATGTGAAATGATAACGGTTTTTATTTTCAATTCTTTGGTACATTAGTTTCAATGTGTGAGTTTTCTGTTTTTTGTGGAGGATATTATCTACAAATTCTATGTAATATCTGTTGTTTGTCGTTATGACATAAATGATCTTTAACTCTCGATTAAAGTTCTGTTAGTTAAATGTGATATATAATTATCTGTCAACCATTGGTACGCCTACAATTTATGTGTCCAACGGCGAAACGAAGTATCATGTATTGTGATATATGTATGTGTTGGTTTATGGTATATCGCAAATTTTAATTTCAATCAGTTTTCATCCTCCTGAAAAAGGTATTGTATACCTACCAAAACAATATTGTAGTGAAGAATTTTTAGTTCAAAATGCCTTGAATTTTTTGATAACTTTTCATGGTATTTCAGCACGTATCTTCCTCCCCAATCGAATAACATACTACAGCAACTCTACAAAGATATCTACTGAGCTCTCTGGATTTTCGAACATACAAAAGTCTCTAGAACATGACATGAAACAACGGCATTTACCTCAGTAACAGGCCCCATATTCAATTTAATATTCCACGACTGGTATGAGTGAAAATTTTTCTCTGGTGTCGAAATGAGACAATTTATTAACTCAATAGCCTCTATAAAATTAGAAATTAACACCCTTCACTTAAGTTTCACTGAATATATTGAAAACTCTACATATGTTTGGGGTGGTGAATCCATTATCAAGAGTATATAATATTACTGAATTTCAAAATGTACAATTTTCACTTATATATCCTAAACCACAGAATTTAAAACTGGTTTCACGAAAAAATCTACCTGGCCATTACAAATAGGAAAATTCTTCTTTTTCGCCATCGGAATTTCCAAAATTCAAGGGATTCAATCTTTTGCCCTCCTACTACCTGAGTGTACTATTTCGGTCTTCCTGGGATCCAAGAAATGATTATGTTTAATGCATTGTTCAGAAAAACCCGTATTAGGTTTATTCAACAGTATTGATCTTTTATGTTCAATCGATTCTTTTTTGTATAGAACGTCCAGTTTCCCCTATGTAAAAACTATTACATTCTTTGCAAAATATTTTATAAACGCCGACTTTTTGAAAATAAGTCAAATTTGTCCTTGTTATTTACCAACAATGAACCCAAATTCCTTTTGTTGGTGCATATTGTATTCACATTATTTTTATGTGATCTTCTACAAATTTTATTGCTCAAGTTAGGTATATAATTAATTAAATGAAATATTTTTTGTTTTTTTTTTTTAATTTTGTTGTTGTTTGTTAGAAATTTACCTATTTGTAATGACCAGGTAGATTTCTCCGTGAAACCTGTTTTAAATTCTGTGGTTTAGGATATATGTAAGTGAAAGTTGTACATTTTGAAATTCAGTAATATTGTATAGTCTTGATAATGGGTTAACAACCTGAAACATATGTAGAGTTTTGGATATTTTAGAGGAAACTTAAGTCGAGTGTATTAATTTTAATTTTATAGTTTTTAACAATATGTTTCACCAAGACACAAGCGAAGTCATTTATCAATTAGTTTCTGTTTGAATTTCGTTCCAAGTATGTATGTAAAAAATCGTTATTCCATTTTCCAAATTTTCATGAAATATTTTTTCTAATTTCAGAATAATATTTTCAATTGAATCAATTCTTTCACGAACTTATGTAAACCTCAGGAAATAAAGTACGTCTACTATATTTCTATCTTTTTCAATAGTCGAGTACTAATCCGCATTACAAGCTCTATCTGGATTTTCAGAATAGTGGGATTCTGTCCGTTCTGGCAGAACAATTGGTCAATTGATTGAATCTATTATAAAGCTGTACGAACACACGGAAAGCACGGTGATAAATTTGCATTTCTATGACGTTACGTGTCGCATACTCTCGCCAACAATCTGTGAATCATTATCTAGATTTCGAAATGTTCTATTGTAATCGTAGAAGGCCGTTACTGGTTCATTTGTGTGATTCTCCGAAATCCGAACAATTTATTCCATCCAACATATTCCTTTCGGATTTTCAAAATTATACGTTTTCTGAACAACGTTTTCTTTTCTCCATACGTATTTCAATAATCTGAAGAATAATAGAATTCAAGAAGGTCTAAATTTTGGACATGTTATAGAGTTCTTGAAAAAGGAGGTTGCATTATATTTTTGATGTGATTAACATGTTTAATAAGTTCAGAAATTGATGTTATATAATCTTGAATATTCACTTCTTCAGCTTCATTTATTTTTGCATAATTTCTAGTCGTCTTTGAACTCAGATGACACCTGAATGAGATGTTCCAAGCATATCATCCAGGAAAAAGATTCACAGCAGACTTCTACAAAAAAAACTAAGAAAATGCGAAATTATTTTACCAGAGATCTTAATTTAATCTGTCACTGAATCCCTTCCTACAATAAATTGTAAACAAAACTATTTCGGCATTGAATTACCATGCTGGTGTGAAAAGTTAGAGCCCTGACCAAGAAATAGCGCTACTAGATCTAATTTTGGGGCGGCGTCTTACAGTACTATTCTAACTGAGTTTGTATGTGAAGTTTCAGTCCAATCGCTAAGTTAGGGAGCACATTGCGTGAGACGCTTCCGTTGTTTTCGTGAAAATGGAAAAATCGCAGAAAAGTGCTATCATCAAATACCTCTATTTGAAAGACAGTTTTATGAGGAAACAGAGAAAAGAAGATATGAATTCGAGACGAGGAGGCTCCTCCTCATCATATTCAAGTTTTTGGCAGTTGGTTTCTTAATTCAAAATTGGTTGTGTGAGCACCTCTGATGAGCCCTTTCCAGGACGTCCCGTTGAGGTCACAACAACAGAAATGATTGAAGAAATTCATCAAATAGTATTGGAAGACCGCAGAATGAACGTGCACGAGGTAGCTGAGACCTATTAGGTGTAAAATAAGGAGCAGTTAAAACAGTGCGTTGGAAAAGAGGAACCAACTTTATGCCTACTGTTTTCTGGGATGAGCGAGGAATTATATACATTGATTACTTTGAAGATAGTTAGACTATCACTGGTCAATACTAAGCAGACTTTTTGTACCGTCTGAAGGACAAAATCATTTAAAGAAGAAACACTTCGTTAAGTGAAAAACTAACTGAAATCTTGATAACACAAAAGCTCATTCGTCGTTTATTCGATTGTTGCCATGTCCAAAATCCATGAATTGAAGTTTGAATTGATGCCACATGCTCTCTACTTTCCAGACTTTCCCAGCAATTATTACCTGTGTCCTATCCTCAACAAATAGCTTGCCGGTTAAATATTTGAGAGCAAGGAAGAAGTTATCGAAACCATAAATGAGTATTTTGAGGAGCTTAACGAATCTACATTCAAAACTGTATAGAAAGAAATGGTTTTGATTATTTAGCACGAAAATAATAAAAATTACATATACGTATACTAACCTCCATAATTCATAATTTCATATGATTTTTCAGCATTTGGTAGGAAAGTTCTTCTGAAAGCTCTTCCATCGACCGCGAGGTCTTCTTGGACAGTTTTTATATTCTGATGGAACATTACCCAGTATTCTCTACTGCAATACCTATGTTTTTTTCAAAGAGATCTTTGTGGTTTGAGGAGAAGTTACTTTCTTGGTCAAAATACAACCAATAATACGCTGAATGAAAGCATATTCTTTGGAAGTCTATTCTGAAACCTGGTATAACTTGAACAAATGATCACGGAGAGTTGGATCGAGGCTAGTTCTTTGATGTTGAAAATTAAATATTTTTAAAAATTACCCTTAGATGAGGACCATCGGACATATCTGCTCATAGTATTTTTCTGCTCGTACAAGGAAATGCTCCTGAAACAGTTTCCATATCTTCCCAAGCTTTTTCGTATTGCGTCATCAGACGCAACTCAATATGCAACGGAAGAAGTAATACTTTGTTTGTCCCAACCAGAACTTCAATGATTATGGTAATGAGCATAATAAAATGAATAAAAACTTGATCATAAAATTGGTGTAACAATCACTCCTCTGTTATATTTATTCAAATATAAATCGAAGGAGAGAAGATTATTCACACCCTCCTTGTCAAGAGTATTAGTTATGATTTCTTTTATCTAAAATAAATCATCTAAGTAATAATAAATAACTTTCATTCACAATTGGAACAGAAATACATATTTTTTGTTTCTCTACCGCTCTATGTCAAAACTTCGTCTATTAGCTAAATCATTTTTCATTACATAAAGCTTCTCATTCAAGAATATAACATTTCAATGCACATTATCATTTACTCAAAGCTCGAAAAAAAATCATAAAAATCGGTCCAGCCGTTCTTCAGTTGCTGTTGCTGTGTAACTAACATGACTTTTATATGATTATAGAATGGAATTGAAAATTATATTATAAGTCATATCGCTTCAAAAAAAAAGGCGTTAGAAGGTGGAAATTTGGTGTTTCACTTATTTTTTAATGTCACATCACAAAAAATGGCAAAATGAGAATTTTGTTGAAACCAAATAAAATTTTCATGAGGTGAACCACATTCATCACTTAGGGGTGTAAAAGAAGATGACAACCAAAGTTCAGATTTACCGAATATACCTATAAAATTTCATCAAAATCAGTTGAGCTGTCTCGGAAGAGTTTAGCAACTAACATTGTGAAACGAGTATTTTATTTTATAGATATATTCTTCTAACAGTTGAAATGACATGTTTGTGAGTTATTTTTCTGTAGCCTTTATATCATATATACTTTCGACACAAACATATCACCGAAAATTAGACCCGGAGTATAATCCGGATTATTCATGTCAAGCTGTCATAAAACAGCTGCAAACAAAAGATATATTTAATACACGAAACGATGTTGTTTCTATCCTGAAACAGAATAAAGCATTCATTTATTCCATTGGTCGAGTAAGGAAATATAAATTCGAGGGTTGGTGTCCCAGAAGTAATTCTAAATATGGATATAATTTGATGTAGAAATTAAAATTTTTCTGCGTTTCATGTTTTCGGTTCGAGATTAATTCAGTGAAACCTGTCCAAGTGTTGCTCCATTTCCATTATTATTTCGCTTTAATCCTTTTTTCGTTAGTCCCACGAATTATTCGACTGGTTGGAAGGGAATTTCTGCTGGAAATTCTTGGAATTCCGGTGTTTCGCTCGGTGTTTTTTCTCCTTTATTTCTTGTCTGAAGATGCTTGCGTTCAATTCAATGAAAAATGTCACGTTAAGTAGTAGGTCACAATCTTCCACTGAATTTTGTTCTAGAAAAAAAGGAATAATTTTTGGTTAGCTATTCGCGAAGAGCAAGAAATTTCGAAGTTTTATTTATCTCCATTTTTCGCTGGTTTTTTCAGTTTCAGAAAAGAACTGATTGTTTTCTGAAATTTCAATTCACTCAGTGACTCCGTCGGGTGAACACCCAACTATGGTGCGGTAGGAATCGGGTTCGAGCCTCGGCTAATACATGAGTGATTGTGTTTTTGTATGATTTTCCTAGCTCAATGATGATAATTGTGGGATAATGTACATTGCTTACAAAAGTAAGCAATTTTCCGTTCGGGTCCGGCGTTAAAGTGTAGGTTCAATGAATTGAAGAAAAACCTTTTTCTATTTCTTTATAATTCGAATACACTTTCTGGAGCTGAAACAAGATATTGTAATGTGCACTAACATTATAGAGGACCATGGAGAACTCAACAAGAATGCGTTAATTGTTCACTTCATATTATGAAAAGCTTGGATATATATTTTGTTTTATATATTCTTCTTCCTTGTCCGACCCGTGTTTCAATTTTATCTCTGGTCGAGTCTTGATGTCAGTTTAAGTTATATAATTCATACACAAGTTGATTAAGAAGAGACTCAGTATTGAGCCTTTGTGTACACCCACCCCTTTCTGTAATGGTTCACTTAGCCCTGAAGGATTTTAACACAGCTTGTATTAATGCCGTACATAGCTTGGACTATTGACGCGTATTTTTGTCATATATATAATGAATATTGAATAGTGTTGATGTTTACTTAAGGTGAATCCATAATGGTAAAGTTCGAACACTTGAACTTTGGATTCACACTTTTATTGACAACATGACGCGTTGCGTCGTTACAAACGAGTTCTTCAGATGCTACTAGAAATGAAGTGGAATATATAAATGGTAACTAAATGAAACAATCTGAAAATGAAATATTATTATCTATTACAAAGTCACACGTAGTCAACAAAAGTTAATGAATTAAAAAATGACGAAATTAAGTCAACGAAACTATCAACTTTAGTTGACACGAAGTCAACGAAAATAAAATTGAAATCAATTGCTTTAGTAATATAAAGTAACCAAATGAATAGAAATTAAAATATTATATATTACAAATGTAGACAAAAGAAGTTCATGAAAAATCTCGACATCCCATTGCGCTGTTCTGAGTGCCTTGTCAAAATCACAGATAGCCGATCAAAATACATATCACATCGACCGCTACACCCATCATAAAGATTACATATACAGTTGATAGGAGAACGTGATATAATGTTTGATCTGCTGTAATCGACATAAAATGAGTTATTCTGCCTCAGACCAGGCTTTGTTACGCGAATATTTATTTACTGAGAAGAAATGACGAGTAGATCGAATTGTGCAAAATTTTGAAGAGAAACGTTAGAACCAAAGATGATGAACGTTAGATGAAACAAAAATGTTTGGGAACCTCTGGGTTATATATATATGCCGACCAGAATATTTTCAGTCTGCATTTTGATACAGAAAAAAGGAATAACCCAGTGCGATTCGAACATTTTCATATCTAAAGCAGCCATATACTGCCCCATTTCCACAACAGGTAAATTCTATTACTCGAAGGACAATTCACAATGGATGATTATAATCATTACGCAGTCCATTGAATGAACCGAATCTGGCGACCTCCGATTTGTATTCTCTCATATCCATAGATGACATGACTGTTATATACACTCGTGTTCGATGGAACGTAGATGATTACTGAGAATCGGGGGTGGCTTGGTTCGGATTGCCATTGACTCTCTTTATTAATGAACATATTGAGAATGGACAGCCCGCTATGATGATTGGCGTCAGAATGTTACTTTCAGAGTACATAGGAGTATCGGCTTTGAATGTGCTCTGGAAGGTCTGAATGTGTCGAACGCTGCCAATTAGAGATATCGTTACAATGACGGAAAAATGAGAATTTCGTATATCCCTGTGTAGCGGTGGCTGATTCCCACTTTTGTCTCCAGTATTCTATTCAAATTCTCTCCGCGTTACGAACCTAAACAGTTCGATAAAGTATGTAGGTATATTACAATTACATTACGAGTATTTGTTTCCAAACCTCGTCAAAGTGATTTCAATATAGAGTCCAATATTTCAATATAGAGTCTCAACAACTATGGAAACATTCAAAACAATTATTACCAAGTAAAACAAACAAAACATTATATGTGGAAATTGATAATGAAATAATCCGGGATGATCACCATATTGCCGCTGTTTCAATCAATACTTTGTTGATAGTATAAAACAAATAAATGATTCTTTAGTTCCGAAACATAACCATGACTATGTGATGAAATTTAACCGAAATTGTTGAAAATGGAAACCTTCGAAAGAAAAGATATGGCAGGTTTGAAAACTATTGTGAGAAATCTGAAAAACACTTGTATTTGTGAAGATGATATAACTGTCAAGATTTTAAAATATGCTTTTGACATTCATGGAGATTTCTAGCTTTGCTAAAGACATCACTCACTCATGGAATCTTTCCAAATGAATGGCAATGTTCATTGATAATACCAGTGCCTAAAATTTGTAACACTGTCAAATTGTAGCAATTTCGACTCATAAAACTTCTTCCACCATAAAAAAAAATTCTAGAACTAGTTGTTAAAAATCAGGTTCTAGAATTATGCGAAAAACATCCAGTTATTTCTGACTCACAATCAGGTTTCAAGAGAAATTCCTCCTGTGAGACAGCACTGTTGAGCATATGCGAGGAATGGTATAGAGCTATCGATAAAGGAGAGGTAGTGATTGTAGTATTATTGGTCTTCAAGAAAACGTTCGAAACTTTATGTAGATCATTGCTGTTGGAACAACTGAATGAAATTGGTTTTGAAGGTTTAGTGAACAAATGGTTCAATTCTTATTTACATTCGCGATCTCAAAAAGTTAAATTCAATGATGTTATTTCGGACAGCATTGGAGCTGATTTTGGCGTACCCCAGGGTACGGTCTTAGGTCCACTAGTATTCTGCTTATACATTAATGATATTGTGTTGAATGTGAAAAAATACTCTATTTTGTATACTATGGTTTTTGTTAGTGGTAAAAATATCCAGACTATGACAGAATGGATCAACAGAGACATGGCAGCAATCAATTAATGGCTAAGCGATAACAGTTTATCGCTGAATGTTACAAAGTCTAAATTTATAGTTTTTGGTACAAGTAGAATTCTTAAGGTAACCAGTAATGAAAATATAAGTATTAAAATTGAAAACTAGAACAGAAACGGTAAAACTTGTTAAATCCTTAGGCGTCATGTTAGATGAGAAATTGAGTATCAATGATCATGTCGACTTGATATCGTCTAAAATCTCCAAGAAAATCAATTTTCTCAAAAGAATTGGAGAAAATTTGACCACATACATAAAGTTATTGCTCTTTAAGTCCATAATTATGCCACACTTCGAATATTGTTTCTATATGTTATTGGGATTGAGTTAAGAAGAAACTCAACAGTTACAGAATAGAGCTATGCAAACAATTTTGAAATGTAATAGATATACTCCAATCCAAAGCATGCTGAATTGTTTAGAATTGATGTCAGTTAAACGAAGAATACCCTTTGCTACATATATATTCATACTTATAGTTGAAAACAAATTGTTCCCTTTCAAAATATTGAGAAATGTAACATGTGTCAGTGATGTACACAGTTATAATACAAGAAATGCTGACACTTTCTACATGCAAGTTTCTAAGCATTCTAAACATAGGAATAGTATATTTTATGAAGGATTCAACGCACTCAATAAATTGTCTAGCTCCATAAAAACCATAAGCGACCTTAAGGTATTCAAGCGTAAATTAGCTGAGTTCATTTTGAACATATAATTGTAAATAATATATTTTTAACCTTTATGTAAGTATGATTTCGTAATAGCTAATGCTAAAATAAATATTATTATTATTATTATATTCGTTAACTGGAATTGAATTCAAATTTGTGGAACGAATGATTCTTAATCGGCAAAAAATCGAACAATATGTTGATACGTAAAATTGAGTTGAATAAATATAGGGCCCTAACACTTCAAATTGGCTATGGAATGAGTATATGGCACTGTGGCGCTGGTGGTCTATGGAATTCAACAACCCCAATGATAGTTCAGCTAGTATACTAATGCAAATAGGACGCTTCTCAAAACTTTCGCAGTTTAAAGTTAAATAATTTGAGCTTTTAGTATAAATTCGATATTTTTTAATTGTGTATATAGTTTAGTACATATGTTATTGTTGATAATTTGTTGAAATCTCAACATCAAGATATAAAAAACAAAGTGTCTAGTGTGCTTACAGATTTCAGTGAAACGTAATCAATTTTGTGTTGTCTAAGACTTTCGTAGATTGAAGTTGAATATTTCACGGTTTCAGTATCAATTTCTCTATTCATCAATTTTGTATAGTGTAATTGCCAACCAAATTGATAACAACACATATCAAAGTACTAAATCTAAATACACAATGTCTGCGTAACAAACTGAACACATTTAATATAACCCTGAATGAAATATGTCCCGACATTGTATGTATAACTGAACATTGGTTTAGTGATAAAGAAAGCATGATTTTCCCAAATATTATGGTAAATAACTATACCATTGCTGATCACTTCTGCAGAACCAAACATAAGAATGGTGGCTCCTTGATACTGGTCAAAGATAGCTTATATTACAAGGAAATTGAGTATCTTGGGAAAAATAAGGAAGAAATTACATCGAAAATATCGGCAGTGGAAATTCCCCAAAAAAAGGTATTGATATTTAGTGTATACAGATCCCAAAAGGCACATTTAGAACAGTTTTTGGATAAAATAGATGGTATCCTTGAGAACATCTTATTGCTCGATAAATACACGGAATACAAATGGATAGTATGTGGTGATTTCAACGTAGATATTATACTAAATGAAAACAAGGACAAGAAGAAATTATGCAATTTATTTAGATGCTATAATGGAGAATATAAAATGCATGAACCATCTAGGATAACAAAGGATAGCTCAACTTGTATCGATAATATATTCTGCAACTTTTATCTGAACACCACAAACACTGTCAATCTACATATGGGGGATCATCACGCCCAAATTATAACCTTCTGATCTGAAAAAGATAATGTATTTATAAACAATACAAATTTTATGTATAGAACAATTACAACATCAGGAATTAATTCTATAAAAAAAAACTAAAGGCTAATAACTGGAATCTTATACTTACCTCTATGTTAGCAGAACAGAGCTATCAGTATTTCTTTGATAAGTTGAGACTCTGTTTTGATCTAGAATTTCCAGAAAAAACAAAACAAAAAATGCAAAACTCAAAAAAAAAACGGAATACATAACAATGTGAATATAAGAGAGATTAAGAACAGACTAGAAATATTAGACATCATTTTCAAAGTTACAAAATCCGATAGAGTACTTGAGGAATATAAAAGATGCAAAAAAGAACTGATAGATTATATTAAAAAAACAAAAAGGAAATTCAATGGGGCACTTATAAATAATTCAGAAAATAAGACAAAAACTATATGGTCTATAATCAAAAAAGAAACTGTAAAGAAGAAAATTATAACACCAAATAATGGGAATGCAGAAACCTTCAACAATTATTTCTCATCGGTAGCTCAGCAGATGAGTGGAAATGTGGCTGGCAACAAGGCTGAAGCCCTAAAGCTGCTGAAGCAGATCAATACAAAAAAAAGTGAACTACTCGAATTTCAGCCAACTACCGAATTCGAAGTCATGAGCATCATCAGAGGAATCAAGGGAAAGAAAACACAGGATATATATGGCATGTCAACTACAATTATTAAAACCCTGTCCATTGAAATTGCCCAGCCACTCACGATTATATCCAACAAATGTCTCTCTATGGGTGTATTCCCAACAGCACTTAAGATTGCAAAAGTATTGCCAATCTACAAAAAAGGAGACGAAAATGACCTGTCTAACTATCGGCCGATATCCATATTGCCAGCAATATCAAAAATTCTCGAAGAAATAATAAAATCTAGGCTCCTGGCATACTTTGAAGGAAATAAATTGCTTGGCAATTAACAGCATGGATTCAGGACCAGCAAATCAACAACAACTCTGCTGATGGAGGTCATGAACGAAATAGTCGAGTCCCTGGAGGGCAAATGGCCATCGGAGATTGTTTCACAGGATTTATCTAAGGCTTTCGATACTGTTGACCACGATATCCAGCAAAGTAAACTACGATATTACGGATTGGGAGGTGCTGCTCTTGATATCATCTGTTCGTTCCTGTCAAATAGGCAACAATATGTACTATGGAATAACCAACTGTCTGGAAGCAGGAACATAACGGCTGGAGTTCCGCAAGGATCGAGGCTGGGGCCCTTACTTTTCGTAATATTTGTAAACGACCTGAATCTGGAGAAGGATGAGATGAACACGTATCTAAGAACACTTTTATTTGCAGATGATACTTCTTTCTTCCTAAAGGCCTTGGATGAGGTAAATCTGAGGATATTGGAGAAATATGTGCTTTCGACATCTAAGTACTGGTTTAGATGTAACTCTCTTGCCATAAATGAATCAAAAACACAAAACTTAAAAATAAAGAGTAACAAAAATAAGACCATCAAATTGCTTGGAGTTACATTGGATGGGGCGCTTTCATGGGAGCCGCACATTGATTCATTGAAAAGAAAACTTGCAGTGGCAATTTACACCATCTCAATTGTGAAAAGAGTTTCCTCTAAAAAAGCGGCACTGACCTCCTATTTTGCCAACTTCCATTCACTGGCAACCTATGGAATTCTTCTGTGGGGCACATTGGCTCATGCCATCGACATCCTGATTCTTCAGAAGAAAGCGGTGAGAACAATAGTAGGACTTAAACAGACAGATAGCTGTAGGGATGTGTTTCGGACACTTAACATACTCACCATACCAGCAGTGTATATATTGGAGTGCTCCACATATGTCCACAAGAACTTAGACAGATTTCCAACTAATAGCACATTCCACAATTTCAATACAAGAGGACGAAACAAACTTACCATACCATACTATGAACGGAAATATGCGCAGCAAGGAGTAGACTACTGGGGACCTAAAATCTACAATAGGCTTCCCAATGCCATCAAACAACTGAATGGGAAAAAATTCAAGAAATGTCTCAATGATATTCTCCTACAGAATACAATATATACCTTGGGGGAATTTCTTAGAGATTGAATGTAACTTTCTTTCGACGAAGCATGTAAACTATTGATGCTGAATAAAAATTTATTTATTCATTTATTTATAGGTGCTAGTGATGATATTTTGTTGATGACATAACATCAATTTATAAAAACGAACTGTTTTTTGTGTACCGATTTAATCGAATCGAAATCAAGTCTTTGTTGTGGTTTCAGTGAGAATTACTTACAAATATTTTTTTTGTGAAATAAACTGTAAAGGAAAGGTGCTCTAAGTGATGCAGTCAGTTTTGACTTGGAATAGATAAGTTTCCAATAAGTTTGTTCTCTTAAAATGACGAAAACTTGAATTTATTGCAATTTAAAACTTGCAATTATTTGAGTTTGAATATGTCAAAGTGTAATATTGTTTCTTTCACAAGGAAAAGAGACCGAATTGACTGTGATTATAGCGTCGGTGGTCAGGTTCTCTCTCGTTCTGATAAGGCGAGAGATCTTGCTTTAGTCTCCGACCAGAAGCTTTCCTTTGTGCCACACATCACCCAACTTATTTCATGTGCTGCGAAAATATATGGATTCGTTATACGTAATGGCAAATATCATCATAATTCCTCAACATTCATAGGACTATTTAATACCCTAATCCGTAGCAAGTTGGAGTATGGCAGCACGATCTGGCATCCCATTTACAATTGCCATCAACGTCATCCTGAGGCTATTCAGAGAAGGTTCTTGAAATTGTTAGTTTGGAAGAAGGATAAAGTTTATCCACAGAGAGGAGTCAATCATAACGAATTATTGAGTCCATTTAGTTTAATCTCATTGCAGAGCAGGAGAGAAACTTTATGACTCAAATTTTTGTACAAATTACTGCACAATAGTATTGATTGTCCTCCTCTCTTATCCGCTTTGAAATTTCGTGATCCTAGGCAAAATTCTCGTAATACAGATTCATTCCACCTAGATTCTCCGAGGACCAACTCCCTAATACAATCCCCCATTTGGTTTACGGAGTCCACATTCAATAGAGTTGCCAATAATTGTGACATTCACTTTGCCCCATAGAATTTAGTATCAGGAATTATGTGAACAACAAAAATTGACTAGAATGAATTGATTTAGATTGAGTTATTTGTAATATTCCATTGAATGCTATAATGTAGTTGTAAGTAACTATTGTTTTCAGATTAGATTGAGCTCTCTGTCAATTCTTTTTTTTTTCATTATTTAGTTATGTATTCAACATTGTTATTATTTTGTATTTGGGTGTTATACCTGTTGAGAATAAAGAACATATCATTATAACTTATTATTATCTCTCCAAATAGACATGAAACACAGTTTGAAATCGTTGTTAGTGATAGTGATGAGTAGTCACATAACGGTTTTATGTGACATTGTTTTGTCCTCCTTTCAGAGTCGCTATATGTGCCTCTCACTAAAATGCAGGGTTCATGGCACTTAATATAATGTGGTTCTCGTTCTTTAAAGGGAAATCGAAGCATAACGAGAAGAATTTCATTCGGTTAGAATTTCTCAAACTTCTATAACATCCCGGAATGTTCTAAAATAGTTGTGGATTTCTCAGAGCATTGAGGAACATTTTAGAATACAGTCGAACATTTAGTAGGCATTCTTCACATTAGATGAAGTTTGAAAAAGCAATACACTGGTAGTTGCCACAAACAAGTCGATAATTTAATTACTGGCGAAATTTTGCCTACAAATGTTAAGGTCGACAGAATTTCCCACGGTTCATTAGATTACATGAAATCTCAATATCGTATTATAGCCCATATCGAGTAGTGACACGATCTGTGAACGATCCGAATACTGCATTATCTGCTTATAATTGCCACTGCAAATGCGAAACGTATGCATAAGAGTATAAACTCAATTATGGTTGGGAATCGATCGTATGATTGAAATAGAATCTGATAGATGGCGGTACAGTGAAACAATAGTGATATATTCATTAGCGTGTATTATGATTGAGTTCCATGTTGCATGCTGTACGAGGTTCCTCGATAAATACCTACATATAATTTTGTACGAAACACTCATAGCATAAGAACAAATGGTAGCACCAATTCATTCACATATAAAAATAAAAACAAACTTTTGGCCATCTACTCTGCAAAAATGAAGCAAGTTACATGGTAGCTCAACAGTCAATAAGAAAAATACAATTTGAATTAAATAAAAATAATTCATAGAACCACAAAACGTAAGACAATCACAAATTACTCAACACTATATAAGACGTTACTCGAAAAATTATTTTTCAACTGTCTCCTGAATAGGCAACTGCATAGGGCAACTCAAATCGACAAATTTTTTCCGCAGTTTGTTGCATAGTTGTTTTCTTACATAATATGGTGACTTCTGGAGTAGGTTGTTGTTTTTTTTTGTTCCGTATGTATGACGATCAGAGGACTTCTGAAGTTCACTTTCTCTATCGGATATAAAGCGTATAAGACTCTGTTTATGAATGCTAGGTCTTGTAGGTAGAGTTTGCATGATATTTGTTGGTTTTATGATGATAATAATGATTATTATAATAATAATGATAATAGTAATACATTTATGCCAAACAGATATACATCCAATTGGAGAGAAGAAATAAATGGTACAAAATAATAAATCAGAAAACAATTATAATAAAAATAATGATAAAAGAATGAAAAGTGAGTATAAGTGAATGTATACGAAGAAAATAAAATAGTAGTAAACAATAAAGGAAAGCTAAGGGAAACAAACTGATAATCAATATTATCTATTACATAATTACAGGTATTAAACGAAAGATGATGAAATATATTTGATGTACTCAACGAAAATAGAATTAAAATCAATTGCAATAGTTGACATAAAATGTATTATTCTGCCTCAGATCAGGCTTTATTAAGCGAATAATTATTTCGATGAGAATAAATGGCGAGTCGATCGAAGTGTGTGAAATTTAGAAGAGAAACATTAAACCGTTCATGTCTCAACTTCAATAATTAAGTCCATGACTCTCGAAGAATATTGCCCATAACATCTTCAGTACATATACTTCAGACATTTTTTCTGAACTCGACTGCGAAAAAAGGGTTAATACAGTGTTTTCATTGTGCAAACATCAACAGAGCTGCTCCAATTACTGAATAAATAACCCGTATTCTAGAAGAAGTCGTGATACAAATTACATGTTTTTAAACCGAGAAGAATAGCTTATAATGGAAAAGAACCCCCAAATCCTCAAACTCAACATATCTATATGGAATTTGACTTTGGAATGTATAGTTGTGGTGAATTGGAGGCAACTTTTTTCGAGTAAATGATGAACCATTATATTCACTGATATTCAATTTCAGCCCATTGTTGTTAGACCTTGAATTAACAGCACTGATGGAAAAATGTAATCGGACTCAATAATGACGATCGTGAATGGTAGCAAACATTCTTAAATATGAGTCGTAGAAACATTTCTGTATAGTAATTACTCCTACCTTTTGACTTCTCCTCCCCACACTGATGTGCTATAATTCAACACAGATGCAGCATGGGAATGGTAGAAACAAATGGTAGCTTGAACACCAACGAACTTCCTCAGCTGTCTCGAAGCATAAAAACACCATATCAATTTCTGACAGATGGGGTCGATTTGGGTAGACCATCGTTATTGATTGTCAAATAAAGTTTCATTCAAAACATTCGAAGGAAGTCTCGATGTGATTTCAATTCTGCAGAGAGTCCTGTAAGGATTTTTAAATGCTATATACATGATAACCGATTGAAGTTGCTGCATTCTCTGAACCTATCCAAAAGCACGCTGAATTTCCTAGACAGGCCATCCCAAGTCATACCGCTGACAAAAATGCTTGTATTGTCCTCATGCAGAAAAACATTTCCATCAGAAAAATAATCTGGTAGATCATTCAACAGTTATAAAAACAAGTTCTTATTCATAGAGAGAGTATGAATAAGAACATTATGGAACAATATGAAAATGTCAATGGAATGTCTTTTTTCTATCTCAGAAATGGCCATTTCGTGAACCTGATTGGAAGTGACCTTGAATGAAATTTCTGAATTTCCTCTCAAGCAAATTGATAAACCAGATTGATTATCCATATCACTAATGAGGTTTACTCAGTGTTGATTTGAATGAAATAAGAATATATTCATTATTTCGTTTTCAGTAATTAAGAATGATTGTTGACTTGTTTAACCAATGATCACCTATTCTACAATAAATTGGTCATCTACACGATTCGTTATAGCTTTCCGTTTTAATCATACATGCCATGATGAAAACAAATATGGCGCCTCTTATTAATTAGGACATCGAAAACAAATCTGACGTATTATACGCACTCACAAACATCCAATTCCACATCCACGACAAAATTATTCAATTAACGATCAGAAGAACGTACGAATTATTTAGGCATGAGAAAACGCATGAATACCTTCCGACAAATTTTAACAAACTGGTGCGTAAATTTCTTTAATTTCAAGCGATGGCCTTGTGTCCCAAGCGTCATGTCCGATGTGAAGATTGAAATATAATCGTTGCCTTTTGAAAGTTGATTTCGTCATGCGTGATATCATTCATACACAATTTTTTGTTTTCTTGTTGTTTCATTGTGATAAATGTAATTTATTTCATGGAACGCAGGGAATTTGATGAAATCCTTCAATCCAAATGTTTCATGAGAGAACACTGAATTAAATGTCTCTGTGTCAGTTTACAGTAGGTACAAAAAACCCCTGAAGCTTTCCATGAATTGATTCCAATTTTTGAAAAGTGCTTCATTTGATTCTTTACATGCATTTCAGCTCTCATGAAACTTCTTGTTCTCTTTTGGCTACTACTTCAGCTTCTAATTGCTCAAGGTCCACGTTCCTCATTTCTTTGAATGCTTCTATAGAGTCATCATAAGACCGATAATGAGCTAACACCTCTCCAACATTCTCAATTTCATTATCTGCAATACTCTTCAAGAAAGCTGTTTGGTCAATCATTGTGTGATCACCATAGCTAGTAAATTTTTAGGGTGAAATTTGAGGTTTCGAGGCTGCCAATCAACTTTACCTAAATCACGATTTAGTTTAGCCAAACTCTTCACATGGTTACCTCCACTGAGATATGTCGAGTCCCGAGGCAATTTGTATGTAATAATATTCTTAGGATGTGTTGCTTCACAAAAGGAGAACAAAGTTATTGGTTGTTCAACAGTGTATATTACAATTTCATAAACAGCATGTAGAGGTTCCGAAAAGTATTCAAGTCCTGGTCTTTTTGAAACCTCCAACCAGTATTATATGTACAATCGGAATGTACAATCTTAAATGTACAATCTGAATTTCAGTTTCATCTAGAACTAGAGTATATTGAGGTTGGAGATATGGATATTGCAATCAGGCAGGAGCTTTTAACTTGATGGCTCTCGAATTAGCCTCGTGTAGAAGTCAAATTCTTTAATTGAATATAAACTCAAATTCAAACACTTGAACTTATGATTTACACTTTATTGACAACATAGCATGACGCGTTGCCTCGTTCCAAACAACTTTTTCTGATGCTTACAGAATAATATTGAAATTAAGCGACTGCAGCGTTCACTGTATGAGTGAACCATCAGGTAATAAAGAACAAGAGGCAAATCAATGCTCTCAAGACCCTCTTCTAGCATTTGCTAATCAATCAGCTGATAACAACACATGACATATAAAACAGCAATTTTCTCGCCAGATCTAATAAGACCACTGCCAAAAACACCTCCCAGATTAATTGGGAATAATGAAGGACGTTAAAGAAGGACATATATTCTTAAAGACAATCAGGAGAAAATGCTCTAGCCGTAGAACAGTTTGATAAAAAAGAGAGAAAGATAGTGAAACTATTGAGAATGTTAAATGAAAAGGGACGGAAAAAGACAAGGAAAATGGTAAACAAACAAAAAAACCGACTAAAAACCGCGCTAAGAGAAGAGTTTTGCAAGATGACTCAGTTCTGATGACGAACAAGAATGGTACTGTTATATGTGGTGATGCCAATTCTAACTCTACCCATGGAAAAAATGGATTTAATGCAGAGAATGTAAGGAATGAGCCCATTTGCAATGTATTGAAGATGAAGAAATCCTGGAATTTGTATGTTCTAATTGCTATTCTGATGAGTCATCTATGGAATAACTAGTTTTGATATATTCTCTTGATTTCTAAAAGGGTCAAGAGACTGATATAATCATAATTGTTTTTCATATATAGTACTAAGAGGCTGATATTTTTAATAATTGATCTCATTCGCATAAAAATAAGTACAAACTATTGTTTAAAACTAGGTTTTATGCTTGAAATAATTATATAAGGAGAGGTGATACGTTTTTTTTTATTATAATGATACCTACTTATCTACTAATAAGTATGATTTATAGTAAAAAAAATAACGAATAAACATATTAATATCAAAGTCAAGTCCCTTAAACTATAAATTAATTTTCATTTATAAAACATCTAGCATTATCAACGGCACAACCGACCTCAGCTACGGCACAACTTGTCCCGAAGTGGGGTTAGGAGTGCCTTGCCGCCGCAATAAAAAAAATCACATTTTCTAAAAAAATCGAATTTTTCAAAAATGTGCAAAATGTGTAGGTAAATTTATATTAAAGACTAAATTTGACTTAAGTTGAACCACTACTTTCAGATATTCAGTAATTGTTTTACCCGAACAAATAAAGATTTGCCGAAATCGGCACTTTTAGCCCCGCTCATTCCTACATTATTAACAATTTTAATGCTTCTCAAAGAAAATCTATACATCATGGATATACTATAATTTTACTTTATTAACCTCAAATTTAAAGGACAAACGAGTTGTTTTCCTGTATAGTACATTTCAACAAACATAGCATATCATGATTTGTAAATTCAGGAAATGAAGGAATGAGACGTTTCAAATTTGCACATAATTCACAAAAAGATGTATACATACTAGTCACTAACTTTGACAGTCCATATCAAATCATCAATAGGCACAAAATTGTGTAAAAGTGCAAGATAATCATGAAGATGGTAATGTACTTGAAGAAATTGAATGATATTTTAAGTCTCATTTCAAAATGATGAAAATGGTAATTTTTTCGAGATTAATAGATCCTCAAGTTTATAGCTAGTGCGAAGAGAAACTTCAGAGTTAGTTAGAATGAAAATAACCAATTAAATGAATACAACGGTCCTTTTAACGAAACTAAGATAAAAAGATGATATAAGCTTGAAAGAATTCGTAATTTTTCTTAATCATCTCCCAAGCAGATATTCCGCGGTTGATTAAATGAACGTTGAAAGCGGTGGGTATATGAAAATTCTAGAATTACTTTCAGGGAGAATCTCTGCACGTACCCATTAGCTCCAACGATGTGCTGTAATACTCTTCAGGGAAAAAATATACCACAAAGTACTGGCTCATAATTTGCACATCACAGCAATAAATTTAATAAGGATATAGAGGATACCCACACCAGCTATTAGCCACTAGATAAATCTTCCTTTAATGCTCCACATCTCGCAGTGAATTATCTACTGGCTCAATATGAGGTAGAAATACCATTTCTCCTGAGTAATGCGTCACAATGATATCATTTTACTACAAAACTGTCGACCAGAAATCAAACCCTGTGAAATTTAGATTGTTTTTCGTCTGGCCATCACTGAAACAAGATATTTGAGATCGGAGGGCCTCAAGGTCTTGAATACCGGTGAGGAAATTGGAAAAAATGCGTGTTTCTTTTGATACAAACTTCCGTTTCCGTTGAACCGTTTTCCATTGAGAGCGACATGTGAGTAAATCATGTTTTTCATGTTTATACGAGTCACTGAAGTGACCTGTCAATTGAAAGAAAGTATTGAAAGCTACTCTCATTATTGATATAACTGATAAATTTCCAATGAAGAGTTTTTGGATATTCGATTGTTGCTTTTATTATGCTATTTTTCATATCGCATAATTTGTAGGAACTGTGAGAAATCGACTACTGTAAACTATGTCAATTTATTTTTTTTTTGTATTCATTTATTTATTTTTTATGTATTTATTCATTTTTTATTCATCCCATACGGAATATAATACACAACTTCTCATGTCAACCATAAAATGTCAGCTTTCTACATTATGATACATAGATTAATTGATATACCTCTATCAGAAAAAAACTTCAATTAAAAACTTGATATTATTGAACAGATTGCGGTCAATAATGATTATTGAGAGCAAGAAGGTGTCAAAAATCCTCCACAAAAAAACATTATGATAATAATATCTTATAAATAATAATATTATATAATATTTATAATAATAATGAAAATATTATTGAAAAATTATTATAATAAGTTTGTATAAAATACATAATCATAAAGAATCAAAATAAATAAACATTACATACTTAACTACAAACAAGTAATGTTATTAAAATGTACTGTGTTGAAAAGTGAATAACGAAATGGTAGATTATCAACTTTTGGGAGTAATTTAACTACATGAACATATTATTGAATGGAATTACCTATACCTACAAAACTGTATGTATGTTCAAAATCTTACATAGTAAAATAAAATTCATGAAATATCACTTTGTCCAAACAATCAATTTATTGAGGAAGAAGCACCACCTTGAGATAAAATTGAACTACTTTGTTTATTTCTATACCTTTATAAAGATTGCAGGAAATTTTACCATAATATATATATATATATATATATATATATATATATATATATATATATATATATATATATATATATATATATATATATATATATATATATATATATATATATATATATATATATATATATATATATATATATATATATATACATATAGTTTCAAGATTCACAGGTCATTCTATTCTAGTAAATACTGGGACTCTTAATCAAGAGTCTCAGTATTTACTAGTATTGAATGATCTGTGAATCTTGAAACTAGCTATACTTTTGCCCGCCTGATTTTCTGAAGTGTTCGAATGATATATCTACAAAGCCTTTCACTTGCGCTACTGTTGTCATCAGTAGGAATCTTTAGCGCTAGGGAGATTTTATACGTCTTTTCTCCGATAGAGGGAGCCTACGTGAATATTTCACTAGCAAACATACCCCTCAATTTGGTATAGCACCTATGTTCGTTTTGAAAGTCATTGATTCTTGATTGATAGATTGAATATGGACTGATGATTCATAATAATGATGAAACAATGGTATCCTATTATCATTCAACAAGATCGATGAATTTTTCGAAACACTCTTAATATTCACTCTCGAGAGTGATGGGTTCGTTCCCCTCGACTCGATAACATCTGTGTAGATAGCTCCCTGAGAGTTTTATTTGAAATATTTCGATATTTCGATTAAGAGTCTTGGGGTTTACTATGTACAATATATATATATATATATATATATATATATATATATATATATATATATATATATATATATATATATATATATATATATATATATATATATATATATATATATATATATATATATATATATATATATATATATATATATATATATATATATATATATATATATATATATATATATATATATATATATATATATATATATATATATATATATTCGAAATTCTTATAATTTTCTTATTTTTTCCCCCTCAATCAGAGTGAGTATTCGAGTTATTGAAATAACATAATTACAATGATATCAATCCGAGATCGAAACCAATATTCGAAGAAATATTTGACAATAAGAAGCCGTTTCGACTCAGAAGTCATTTATATATATAATGAAATTTCCCTATTCTATATCAATTTGATGAATGAATTGTCGATTTCAAAGTGAATTTCTCCAGTAAGAATGAGAGTCAATAGTGTACGCAACAACTACCGTTTTCCTTATTCTTTCTACTCAAACCTTAGCCTTTTGTCGGCATGGTGATTGTCTGATTGCCTCCAGGACTTCCAAGAGCAACGCAGCAACAACAGCACCATAGGACAAAGCACCGAAATTGCTTTCTCAGCAATTCGTTCATTTTCTACCGCGTCCATATCAAACTCGTGGAAATTTTATTAAAATGTCACATCCAGGTGTAGGTTTATTTCACACGTCGGTTAAGAAGCGATTGGGTCATAGAAGGCCATGGCGTTTCTGTATAGAAAAGTTTTCCAATTTGCAGTCCGTGATGGGGGAAATACCTCGAAGTCGGCGATACACATTTTATCACTAAAGCGAGCTTATTACTCTGTCGGAAAAAAATATGGCTACCATTATGGTCCAGATTATTGTTTTGGAAATGGAAAAGTTCTAACGTAACATTTTTATAGGATTCACTGAAAAACTATTGCGTAATATATTTTAAATGATTCACTTTTATATTTAGTTTTTAGTTTATTTCCAAATTACTTTTCGGTTATTATTTTGAAAAATAACGGGCGAATTAGCTAATATTATAGTAGTTAATATTATCTACTAATCGTCGACTTAAATCATTCATTCTAGTAAATACTGAGACTCCCAATTGAAATATCGAAATATTTCAAATAAAACTGTCAGGGAGCTTTATTGACAAATGTGTCATCGAAAACGAACTTATCAATTTCGAAAGTGAATATTAACTGCGCTTCGAAATCAAGTTCGATGATTTTTCATAGAGATTTCAACCTCTGGAAAAAAACACCGAAAGTTTCTACTATTGTAAACTGGATGACATTAATCCATCAAATTAGATGAAATTGTTCATAAACAAGAGTTGTAAAATGTAGTTTCTGAATTGATGAGGGCGTGTGAAACTTTAAGTGTTAGATATATTTTAATTTTTTGTATTGATTTCTATGATTTGTAATGTACAGTAATCCATTCATTATATATGCATACGACTTTGCAGTAAATTTCTGACTTCTGATTCACAAGAGGATTTTTGAGAATTGAAGTATATGTCTTTCGGTTATTGGACGAACAGCAATTGAAGAGTGTCTTGTAGCACGAAACAGTAACTGTCTAGCATTTCCAATAAATGAAGCCACCGATTTTTATAAACTCTAACATTTATCCTTTGAAAGATAATGGAAGGACAATGAATGATAATCATATTGTTTATCTTAAACATAGCCAGCTCTGATATAATATTCTTTTGAATAATTCTGTGAAAAATTATCGAAAGAGAATTGTAGTTTATATATATATATATATATATATATATATATATATATATATATATATATATATATATATATTATTATTTCGATTGTTCCCCATGAGGAGAGCGACTGAACTTGAATTCGCAATCATTAGGAATTTTGCTTCATCTTTTTTGCCTCCCAAAAACACCTCATCCTCTCTGAATGCTCTTTCTTCCGTTCATCTGTCCACTTTACTCCAGGTTGACGATTTAATTTTTGCTCAAATTTTATATGTGCGATTTTATAGTGACATTCAGTGCGATCTTCGAGATTTTTTATATTGATTTGTTGTAGATACATTTGGACCTCTTTTAGCCACTCTGTTTCGCATTTACTATTCATTATTATATTGAGTAGCTTCTTCGGTATTCTGGACTGTTTCATTCTGTAGACATGTGCATAGAAATTTGCTCGTCGTTTTCTGATTTCTTCCGTTATCGTATTTGTATTTTGATACAGTTCATTTTGAGGTCTTTTCATCCAAATACCGTTTCTATTGATTGGCCCGTAAATCTTTCTGAGAATTTTTCGTTCTTGTTTTTCTATTTCTCTAATTCTTGAATGGCCGCCAATAACCATTGTTTCAGCTGCGTAGATTGCTTCTGAAAGAATCGTTGTGTTATAATGCCTCAATTTGGCGCCTCTCGAAATGCACTTTTTGTTATTGTGAGCCCATGTTAGTTTGTAGGCCCTTTGGAGCTTGGTTATTCTCTGTTCATTAGCGATTCGGTTTGAACCTGAGGACTGTATAACTTCCCCGAGGTATTTAAAATGGCCTACTTGCAGAATTTCACCATGTTTCGTCATAAGAGAAGATTTATCTTTTGGTTTTCTTTCCATGTATTCGGTTTTATCATAAGAAATTTGTAACCGGGTTTTCTGCGCAATTTCATGTAGTTTTTCCACGGCGCGAATGGCTTCAGTTCTGTTGTCTGTGATGATAGCAATATCGTCTGCAAAGGCGAGACATTTGACATTCATTCTATTTTCTCTTTTGATACCCACTTGTATGCCCTTCACGTGAACTTCCCATTCCCTTATTATCTTTTCTAAAACAATATTGAAAAGAATTGGCGAAAGTCCGTCCCCCTGCCGCACACCGGTTTTGATTTCAAAGGGATTTGATATTTCGCCCGTAAATTTTACCTTGGAGGTTGTACCTGTAAGTGTCTGTTTTATAATTGTTCGGGTCTTTCGATGGATTCCAAATTCTTTCATGATTTCGAAAAGGGTTTCGCGGTCTACCGAATCATATGCTTGTTTGAAGTCAATGAATGTGATCACTGCATTTCAACATTTCCTCATCTGTAATATCGTCTTCAAAGTACAGATCTGTTTAGCACATGATCGGCCTTTTCTGAATCCAGCTTGGTATTCCCCAATTAGTGGATCCGCTTGGTGTTCTACTCTGTTTAGGAGTGCTTTAGAAAGTATTTTGTACGCAACCGGGAGTAAGGAAATTCCCCTGTAATCATTGATATCCATTTTGTCCCCCTTTTTGTGAAATGGATGTATCAACGCGCATTTCCAATCCTCTGGTATGTGTTCCGTTCTCCAGATTTCTGATATTAAATGATGAAGTTTTTGGGTCAAAGTAGTATCGTTCAGTTTTCAGAGTTCCGCAATAATCCCATCTTCTCCTGCTGCTTTGTTGTTTTTGAGTTGCTTGATAATTGCCGTAATCTCTTCCATATCAGGGGCTTGCGAGTCTGGATACGTAAACCTCGAAAAGTCGAACATAAGTTTTTCTTGGGGTGGATTGCAATTGAGAAGGGTGCTGATATATTCGGCTAACATTTTGCAGTTATTTTTTGTGTTAGTTTCCAACGCGTCATCAGATTTTCTGAAGCAAAGAGTGGGCGCTTGGTATCCTCGCAAGTTTTCTCTGAAAGAATTGTAGAAATCTCTAGTATTATTATTGGTGAAATCCTTCTGTATTTCGTGACACCTATTATTATCGTATCTCCGTTTTTGTCTTCTAATTACCTTGGAGGCCTGTTTTTGAGTTGTAAGGAAATTCTCCCAGTTTTCCTCATTTTTATGGCCGTTAAATTTTTTCCATGCAGTTATTCTCTTGTCGACTGCTTGGTCGCAGATTAAGTTCCACCAGCGGTGTTTCCTGGTGCGAGGAGGTTGTCCTCTATTATATATATATATATATATATATATATATATATATATATATATATATATATATATATATATATATATATATATATATATATATATATATATATATATATATATATATATATATATATATATATATATATATATATATATATATACTCATATTGGGAAATATTTGTGCTATTGTACTAGTTCCATGAAGCTGATATTCCTATGGGCGAAATGTAAAATCAACAACGGAGGCATCGAAGCAATCGCTTAGCGAATCCGGAAGAGGTAATGGGGAGAAATATTCGATAGCCATTCCAAATTGCCAAAAAAACCTGTCAACTGTGAAATCGCTAGTCGGATATCCCTGAAGTTGAAACGATGAATCCAAAACAGAACGGAAGTTGTGTAACTGGACGGCAATCATTTTGTGCGTGCTCAATTGGTGCTATAAAACACGGATTTCGGCTTATTAGTTTTATGTTTTAGAAATGATTGGGGTGGTAATGATGCAGCCTACACAAATCTACGTTGCGAATGGTAGTAGTTTCAACGAAAATCCATGAACAAATTTTTAAAATTTTCAAACGAAATTTCTAATAAGTTAAATTGAACACATTTTCAAAATTTTCAAAAATATTCTATATATAGTCCAGGGGAATATTGTTTCGATATACAGTACCTTCATCAGGTGGATTCAAACATAGTACAAAAATAAATTAGTTTTATTTATATATTTCTACTAAACTTTAAGAGTAACAGTTCCTCGATGAGTGCTGGAACGATTTTCTTGTATACATATATTGATTTCGAGACCTAGGAAGTTTCGTTTCAGGCCATTTCTTTCATGTGTAGAATCTCGTAATTGTTGTTGAAGATATGTTCGTTGCCGAAACATTGGTTTACGAATGTAGAGTGTGATTTTTTTCTTCTAGTAGCTTTCAAGGTGTTCTATTTTCCTTGTATTAAATGATTTACCTGACTGTCCATTTCCCACCTTCACAGGTTAACGTACTGATACCCCCATTGGATACCCTAACCAATTTATCTTTGTTGTAGAGAAGACGTCGAGAACTCCCCCGTACTAATCCTTAAGTTTAGTAGGAGTATATAAATGAGAGGTAATAATAAAAACTTGTCTAAAAATCACTGATTGAACAATTCTTTATTCGACTAGTTTCGCCTTTTACAGCATTATCAAGAATCTTGATATTTCTTGATCTTCTTGATATCTTGACATTCTTGATAATGCTGTAAAAGGCGAAACTAGTCGAACGAAGAATTGTTCAGTCAGTGATTTTTAGACAAGTTTTTATTATTACCTCTCATTTAAATATGAACTATCACAGAGTAGATTCATCGTCCATCGAATTTATTAGGGGAATATAAATAAAGCTTATTCATTTTTGTATTCAGTTTACATCCACCTGATTAAGGCATTGAATACCGAAACAATATTGTAGTGGTCATATATAGAATTTTTTACAAATTTTAAAAATTTGTTTGATTTATTGATGAGTTGACATTGAATTTCAACACTTCTCCTCCTCAATCAACTATAAGCTTTAATCCTCTATTGTGTGAAATTTGGTGAATTCTATTCACCTCTCCTCTGAAAGTGGAAACACTGAAATCATTTTCTGTCTTCGATTTCAGTAGATTTGGTATTTTTCGAATATTTCAACGCATAGATTCTAAATAAATTTCCAGTATTTCTTGAAGGAATATTTCATTCGCAAAAACATTGTCATAAGTCGAAAAAGTGGAAAAGGCGAACAAGATTAATCACGGAAGTAAAAAGCGTGTTCCCTCTGTGAATTTCAAACCACCATTGTAAGTCAAACTTAGCGAAAGATCAGAAAACTTGAGAACCAATTCAAGCAGTTGACATTTGAAAATTGTGGGTCACTTAAATTCAGTGCGATTGACCAAGTGTTGAAAGCAACATTAGAAATACAACGTCTAAAGAGTAAAATGAATTGCATTTAATGGTAGTTATGGTATATTAAATAAAAACACTTGCCTTGGTTTCACGCAATTTATAATAAATACTTGAGTATAACTGAACCTAATATATATATATATATATATATATATATATATATATATATATATATATATATATATATATATATATATATATATATATATATATATATATATATAAGAAAATGAACACTAAAACATTCATTTGAAAAATTGAAATTAATCAAAAGAATATTATAGTAGAGCTAGATATGTGAACGTGTACGATGTGATGTCTCCATTATCCTTCAAGGGATAAATGTTAGAGAAATATTGAAATCGATGCCACACCTGATGGAAGTGCGAGACATATATGTTTCGTTCTGCAAGGAACTCGTCAGTCGCACCACGTCCATCGAAGTGAGGCAACGATTTCAACCCCCAAGCATCTTCTTGTGACTCCAAGTGGAAGACCGTAGAGTTATGAATACTCCACAATTCCATCTATGGGAATCAGTGGAAAACACCTCTCAGATAATAGACCCACCAAGCATCGAAATTTCAACATATCTTTTATACCCGTAGGTATCTACTAAACTGCAATGTCTATTTGATAAATATCATCGAACGATGTTTTCAAATGTCAATAGGTTGCGTTAGTAGTACGCTTCCGTATTTCAGGGGCCTATTCGGCGATATTTTTAAGGAAATGAAATTTTTTGTGCTTATGGCACTGAGTATTTAAGAAAATGAACACTAGAATATTAATTCAAAAAATTCAAATTAATCAAGAGAATGTTATAGTAGAGCTTGATATGTGAACGTGTACGATGTGATGTCTCCATCATCCTTCAAGGGATAAATGTTGGAGAAATATTGAAATCGATGCCACACCTGATAGAAGTGCGAGACATATATGTTTCGTTATTAATAAATTCAATGGACGATGAATCTACTCTGTGATAGTTCATATTCAAATGAGAGGTAATAATACAAGAATTGTTTAGTCAGTGATTTTTAGACAAGTTTTTATTATTGTCAGTGATTTTTAGACAAGTTTTTATTATTACCTCTCATTTATATATGCTTCGTTCTGCAAGGAACTCGTCAGTCGCACCACGTTAATGTTCTAGTGTTCATTTTCTTGAATAATTAATATATATATATATATATATATATATATATATATATATATATATATATATATATATATATATATATATATATATATATATACTGTTTAATTTCTACATTTCACCTGAGTGTTTCAAATTATATTACTTTATAATGGACAGTAATACATTGTCAATTGATCATCAAAATGGAAAGATCTACAAATTGAAGGTCCGAATAAATATTGAAATTATATAGTATCAGAGCAATAAATTCAAGAATACGAGATCTCTGAAGTACCCCTTCGTATTCTGCCAACTTTTATTCTCATCATCGGAATAAACGTTTAATCCATTCCCCATATTCGCTGTAATCCAACTCCTAAATAAAGGGTTGTAAACATCGGATTCATTATGATATAAAAGGTTCGCATTAGGTTGCGAAACAAAAGTTGTTAATGCCACTTATAAATTAGCCCATATCCCAGCTTGAGCATTGAGCTTCAGTGGATAAAGCTTGTAAACTGAAAATATTTTACAAGTTCGTTCAAAGGGTTAACTCAGCTCGAAAAAGTTTCGATATCATTTTTAACTCATAACGAAAAACTCTCATGTGAGATTAATTCGTTAACATTTCTGTATACTAACTGAAGTATTTGATTTATTGTTTAATTATCTGAAACATTCAATCAAAGAATTCATTTGGAGATTGGAATATTAATTCATAAGTTAAAACGACGTATTTGGATGTACTTACCTAGAATTTTCAAGATCCAGTTGTCACGTTTGAAACGGGAAATGAGATATACAGCACTTCGTTGGCGCACAACTTGTCCGCCAACTATGGTACAGAAGAAGTACTCTTTACATGTAGCTCACACGTGTAAAAATTTTTTGGTGTTACTCCATTTAGCAGTCAAGGAAGTTTTCAAGTGATTTCTCAGGTAAAAAGTCATTGTTCAGGATTTCAAGTCATTGTTCATCCTCAGTGTTAGAAAAATTGGTTTTTATAGCTATAGTTTCTTTTTTGATCGGGTAATATAACTTTTATTCTTCGCTTTTTTATATTTCCATGGATTTCGTTGAGTGAATCAATTAGTTGAGACGAGTCGTCTGTAAAATTTGAGGTGATAAGATCAGAATGTTTTGCATTGAGGCTGTTTTCTAGGAATGCGCAGGTCTTCACAAAATTTAGGAAAAAAGAGAATTTCCTTCTTCAATGAGTTTTTTCATGGGATTCAAAATTTATTTCAAAAGTTTCTGTGGACATTTATTAACCCAATTTTTCGGAGTTTTGATTTTGCGTCCCAATTGAAAACAAGGCAACTTTTGAATGTGGCTGATTCTTGAAAAAACATATAATCAATTGGTTGTGTCAAATATTTTTGGTCAGAATATTCATCCTTATAGTTATTTATATGGTTCACGTATTTTTAGATTTTGGGACTAATAAAATCGACTTCATCGGATTAAACGTCGATTTCAATCAACGTAGTTATAATAAGAATTCCGTTATAGCTTCTTGCACCTTTATTTGAGTCCATTCGAAGAATACACGAAATTTGAGCCACAAATTTTCTTGTATTGTTTCAGTTGGACTTGTTTGGAGTTACAAGCATTTGGATTTCTGAAAACTTGTACATTTCTTAATGTACAGATAACTGAATGCTCAAAAATTTCAACACCGCAGAAATCTCTGGCCTTCAGCCTTCTAAGTTTTTGCAGTTTTTGACCATTCAGTTTAGCAACATGTATTGAATAAATGGCAACAAAATATGAGAAGTTTGTTATTCAAAAATGTTAATTAGGCTATCTTTACTGCATAAACTCTAATTGTAAGTGATTTAATTTTTTACATATTGAGATTTATGATTGCTGCCATTACTGTGCAGCTTGCATATTCTCCTGGAGAAGGCACAAAAAGGTGTCGAAATATCGAGAATTGTAATGAAGAAATGAAACACTTCACACGACCGATTATTCCTCTTACCTTAATTCTGCAGTAGTAGAATTCTAGTCGTTCTAGTAGAGCTAGATATATGAACAATGTTCAATGAACATATCTAGCTCTACTATGACATTCTCTTGATAAATTTAAATTTTTCAAATGAATGTTCTAGTGATCATTTTCTTATATATATATATATATATATATATATATATATATACATATATAAATTTATAGTTTCAAGATTCACAAATCATTCATACTAGTAAATGCTCAGACTCTAGTAAATACTCAAAATTATTACTACAATATGAAACAATATTCAAATGAAGAAAGGTTCCCAATAATTATTACACTTCGAATAAAAAATTACATTAGCACAGAGTCTAATTGCATCCGGGTTTTTTTTTGAAACATCATTTCACGATATTCCCGTTTTTTATTGATATATTCGGATTTCAGGATTTGTGTTTTGGTGAAAACAAATTTGTGCTTCGATGCTCAATCGTGTTTTTTCAATGCAGTGATGTTCTTTTGATCATATTTGTGACCATTTATCCGGTTTTCTGGTGTTGGCTGGTCTGTACATTATACTACATTCCTGAGCAGTCTTGACAAGGTATCTGATACAGTGTGTCTTTTTGTTTTCTGGTTTGATGCTCTTGAGTTTACTGAAGACACTTTATGTCTTTCATCAAATAATATTTTGTTGTGTTTTTTGAAAAATTTATCTAGGTTTTTCGATAGATTTGGAATATATGGAATATAAAGGTAGAAATTGGTCATCAGTTGTATCATTAGTTTCATTGGTTTCGTTGTTTATTTGATGTGTTAGGTGTTTTTTACATATTTGCTCAAAAATTGCATGTACTAGTTTTCTAGGGTATGAGTTACGATATAAAACTTGTGTGGCCTCATCAATTGGCACATAAATGGACCGAAACGTAATGTGCTGAAGATTTTCAGTGAACGATTTTTTTGAGAACCAAAAAAATAAATAATATCTTTCAAAAAAAAAAATATATATATATATATATAAATAAATCCATATATGTATTTTTTTTTCAAAATTGGTTTCATTGCCTGTTTGATATAGTTATGTCTATAGTTCTCCTAGCAATAATAGGCTATTTGTAATGCAAATACTTGTATCTCTATTTTATTGACGTTTCGTTGTACATCACAACTTTGTCAAAACTAATGAATAATTGAATTTAATGAATTACTGTGGATATCAAAACATTCAATTTTCCCCTTCGGTATTCAAAGAAATATTTCTGGCTCAGCATTCGCTACGAAAGTGTCTTTTACATATGAGGAAACCTCTGAAAAGGTCATGGTAAGCAAGGTGATTGAAATAATTAAGATTTATTCTTTAGAAATGAAATTTGACATAGTTGAGTTTTATGTTCTCATCCAGAAAATATATTTTCATATTTATCTTGGTTTTATGTGTGTGAAATTGATGAAAGATCAGGAAAGAATGAGTTTTGAGATATGTTGTTCAACAATTTTCGTGTGTTGTTTCTATTAGTGTTATTTGTTTATCAAAATATCAATAGCTCTATCAAACTTAGTGAATAGTCTAAGATGTTTCATATCTGTTCTTTCATTTTTTTGTGTTCTTCAAATTATGAGGAATGTCATTTCTGAAGTTTCTCTACATTTTTTGTTTTCCTCAGTTGAGAAAGTCTTCGCGTTTTTGTTATTGAAATCGTGTTTTTCAGTTATTATTTATGTAGGGTTGTGATTTAGATTTTTGCGTATTTGTGTGCTGTGATACATCCATGTGTAATAGTCCTATATCGAAATTTCACTGGATGTTGATGAACGAGAATATTGATTTGAAAAAGAAAAACATTTCACTACAATTATTTTCGATATACAAAAACATTGGAAACGATATTGTCGGTACTGTGGTCTGCAAATTACTGAACGTGATATTTATTCATAAACAGATTGCGATTTCGAATTGAATCATCTGAATAATGAAACAACGTCAATGCAAATGCATTGAAATATTTCAGCTAGAACGAATAAAATAAATTTCGTGGCAAATAACCCAAATATTTAATTCCCATATTTTTCCGATAACAAAGCCACCATGTCACCCACAAAAACCATAAATTTTTATCTGCATATCCGATGGAATTTTTCTGGCAACACTGTTATTTTTTATGATTGTGGAGTGTCCGATAGTTCTGATTGATATTTTCGCAGATGACGAATGTTTGGATTTAATGATTATCTGCATGTTTCCATTCGATTTTTGAATATTTTGCATCAAATCTAGGCGCGAACTGTGGACAAAATCATAACAACTCTCATGAAATGCTTCATTGCATTCAACGTTTTACACGTTGTTTTTCATTTTAATAGATCTCCTTCATTAATAACTTCAACTAGATAAATAATGAAGACACAGAAACATATATCCGATGAAGCATTCAGAGGTTTCGCTTATCACTTGGTGAAATATTATGTTGAATAATATTAATTCAATCGAATGAAAAACATGCCTTAGGTTTCACTGAATATAAAAATTTCACTGAATGAATATATATATATATATATATATTTGTATGTTATTTAAGAGTCTGTAGTATACTATTTATAATAATTTTTAAAGGTTTATTGACTCAATATTTTACAGTGGTACTCTTTTCTCTTTACCAAGCTTTCGCAATTTACTTTATTGCTTCTTCAGGGTTCTAAAATTTATAAAAACCTTAATTAATATCTACAAACGCAATATACAATGTTTGCTTACATGAGAGTTGAGGTTATAATCATTAAACTATTTAGCAGTAATAACATAAGCGCAATTTTCAAACTATCTAAAATTTATAATTCAGTCTCAATATTCAATTTCAATATATTATTTTAGGTTAAATGCATATTCTTGTCACGTATCATCTGATCCCAGTTGTTTCCTTTCTTCTTCTTTTTTATCATGTTTCTTTTCTTTCTCCATATCCAGTAAGTAGCTATATATGTTACTCAAGTTTTGTGTGTCATTTTTTCTATTTATAGATTTTTCATCTTTTCTTATTTCTATCATCTCATGTATAAGTCTTTTATGATAATTGCGCTCAGTTTTTAGGATTTGTACATCGTCATAGTTTGCTCTATGGTCTAACTTTGTTGTATGTGTTACTAGGGCACATCTATCTTTTCAATTTTTTATATCTGATTTATGGTGAGCTATCCTATTTTTTAACCATTGTGATGTCTGTCCTATATATACTCCATCACACTCTTTGCAATTTATTTTATATATTATTTCACTTTTTAATGGTTTTGGAACTTGATCTTTAAGTGTACTATATAATCCTTTTACTGTTTTCTGATTGTATGTTGTAATCTTTACATTTTCGTCTTTGAATATATTTTTTATTTTTTTTGTTAAGTTTTTTATATTTGGTATGGATGCATATTAATTTTTGTTCTCTTTTTCATCTCTTCTTTGTTCTTCGGACTTATTATTTTTATTCGTATCACTTGAGGCATATAACAGCTTTTTGATCATGCTGACGGGGTAAGAATTTTGTACAAGTATTTCTTGTAAATTTCTCAATCCCTCTGTTTTGAAAGTGTCATGGCAGATTTTATCAACTCTGTTTTTCATTTCTTTTATAAAATTTATTTTTATGTTAATGTTATGATTTGAATGAAAGTTTATAAATTTATTCGAGCATGTGTTCTTTCTGTACCAACCTAGTTTCAACGTATTATCTATCCTATGTATTTTTGTGTCCAAGAATGGGACCCCTTGTTGCTCATCTTCTTTCTCGATAGTAAATTTTAAGCTTTCGTAGTATGAGTTAAAACATTTTAATGTTTCCTCAATTTTTGTTTCTGGTAATGTTATTATAATATCACAAAAATTGAGGAAACATTAAAATGTTTTAACTCATACTACGAAAGCTTAAAATTTACTATCGAGAAAGAAGATGAGCAACAAGGGGTCCCATTCTTGGACACAAAAATACATAGGATAGATAATACGTTGAAACTAGGTTGGTACAGAAAGAACACATGCTCGAATAAATTTATAAACTTTCATTCAAATCATAACATTAACATAAAAATAAATTTTATAAGAGAAATGAAAAACAGAGTTGATAAAATCTGCCATGACACTTTCAAAACAGAGGGATTGAGAAATTTACAAGAAATACTTGTACAAAATTCTTACCCCGTCAGCATGATCAAAAAGCTGTTATATGCCTCAAGTGATACGAATAAAAATAATAAGTCCGAAGAACAAAGAAGAGATGAAAAAGAGAACAAAAATTAATATGCATCCATACCAAATATAAAAAACTTAACAAAAAAAATAAAAAATATATTCAAAGACGAAAATGTAAAGATTACAACATACAATCAGAAAACAGTAAAAGGATTATATAGTACACTTAAAGATCAAGTTCCAAAACCATTAAAAAGTGAAATAATATATAATATAAATTGCAAAGACTGTGATGGAGTATATATAGGACAGACATCACAATGGTTAAAAAATAGGATAGCTCACCATAAATCAGATATAAAAAATGGAAAAGATAGATGTGCCCTAGTAACACATACAACAAAGTTAGACCATAGAGCAAACTATGACGATGTACAAATCCTAAAAACTGAACGCAATTATCATAAAAGACTTATACATGAGATGATAGAAATAAGAAAAGATGAAAAATCTATAAATAGAAAAAATGACACACAAAACTTGAGTAACATATATAGCTACTTACTGGATATGGAGAAAGAAAAGAAACATGATAAAAAAGAAGAAGAAAGGAAACAACTGGGATCAGATGATACGTGACAAGAATATGCATTTAACCTAAAATAATATATTGAAATTGAATATTGAGACTGAATTATAAATTTTAGATAGTTTGAAAATTGCGCTTATGTTATTACTGCTAAATAGTTTAATGATTATAACCTCAACTCTCATGTAAGCAAACATTGTATATTGCGTTTGTAGATATTAATTAAGGTTTTTATAAATTTTAGAACCCTGAAGAAGCAATAAAGTAAATTGCGAAAGCTTGGTAAAGAGAAAAGAGTACCACTGTAAAATATTGAGTCAATAAACACTTAAAAATTATTATGAATATATATATATATATATATATATATATATATATATATATATATATATATATATATATTTATGATATAGGATATGAATATATGTTCCCTGTCTGAAATGAGGTCACAAACCTTTTTCTTCTTGAAGTAATCGAACATGAAGTGTTAGACACTATTAAATGCTTAAAGAATGTTAAAAGTACTGGTGCTGACTTCATTTCAGCCAAAATATTAAAGTCAATTTCTGATGTTATTGGTGCACCTCTTTCGTACCTATTGAATCTTTCAGTCTCTACGGGTACATTTCCTGACATACTTAAATTAGCTACTGTAATACCTATTCATAAAAAAAACGATTCACTAGATATAATAAATTATCGTCCTATTTCAATATTGAGTGTTGTATCCAAAGTTTGCGAGAAACTAGTTTTCAATCGTATTATAAAGTATTTAAATAAGTTTAAGGTGTTATCTGATTGTCAGCATGGTTTTCGAGTGGAAAGGTCGACTCAAACTGCATCTATTTCTTTCGTTGATTATATTTATAAATCTCTAGATGAGGGTTCGTTTGTAGCTGCCTGGTTTTTTGAATTGTCTCGAGCATTCGATTGTCTTATATTTAGTTTTATTCTTAGTAAGCTGTACAACTTGGGGTTCAGAGGAGTTTTTCTTGATTGTATAAACAGCTATATTACTAATAGACGCATGACGGTCAAAGTGCAGGACCGTTGTTCTGGGGAGTGGTGCACCGGACTGGGGGTTCCCCAGGGATCCGTGCTGGGACCACTATTGTTTCTGCTATTTATAAATGATTTAACATCTTACTTAAGTGCAGAAATAGTTACTATTTTTGCAGATGATACCTCCTTAGTGGTGGCGGCGCGGTCCCTGGGGGATCTCATGGATGGATGCAGCCGATTTTCAGACGAGTTCATCAAGTGGTATGATTAAAATGCCTTGATCTTGAATGTGGAAAAGACTGAATGTATCTATTTCAATCAAAGACGTAACAATAAATTAAAATTGAGTTTTTCCTTTAGGGAGAGTCTTGTTTCTTCTAAGAATCAGGCTAAATTTCTTGGTATTATTGTAGACCATGAGTTGAGATGGTCGGATCATATAGATCACGTTATTAAAAAACTTAATTCAGCTTTTTATGTTATATATAAAATAAAAAGCACTGTACCAGCTTATACAATTCTACAGGTTTACTACAGTTTAGTATATAGTTGTTTGAGTTATGGTATTATAATTTGGGGCAATTCAGTGGACCACAGACGTATATTTGTGGCTCAAAAAAGGATTATAAGGCTCATGTTTGATCTGAAGCCACGCGATTCATGTAAGCCAGTATTTATGGCCCATAGAATACTTACCTTATCGTTAATTTATTTATATAAATGTCTAGTGTATGTTAAGGAATATCAGACGAAATTTCCATGTTTAACCGAGTCGGATAATTATGATACTAGAAATTCAAATGTATTATTTGTACCTGAACATGACACAGCGAGGTATGAAAAGTCCCTCTCATACCAATGCATAAAATTATTTAACCATCTGCCGAATGAAACTGAAAATCTTCGCGGTGTCAGATTCAAGAAAATAGTGAAGGAGGTACTCTTAAAAAAGGTCTACTATAATGTAGGCGAATACCTTCTTGATAGTAATATTGTTAAATAAGTAATTTCTTTCTTTGACTTGTCCTTTACATTTTTCATGTCTTACTGGATTAAATAAATATTATTATTATTATTATTATTATTATTATTATTATTATTATTATTATTATTATTATTATTATTATTATTATTATTATTATTATTATTATTATTATTATTATTATTATTATTATTATTATTATTATTATTATTATTATTATTATTATTATTATTATTATTATTATTATTATTATTATTATTATTATTATTATTATTATTATTATTATTGTTATTATTATTATTATTATTATTATTATTATTATTATTATCATTATTATTATTATTTTTATTATTATTATTATTATAGAATTATTGAAATCTTGAGGCATCTGCAGTGACATATAACATATGGTCCGGGTTACCAACGTGTTACAAACAATTGGTACCTTCATTCATTTATAATATCAGCTGGAATTTTATGATCAAGTGTTCGATTTCTCTGCGTCATGAATATTGATACTTTATATTACAGCCTCTGGAGAAATTCTCAATCTCGTTGCTTGTTCGAATAGTTGTCTTTTTTGCTGACATGGTCTCGATGCACTCAATTGGGTCCAATTTTCTTCTCTTTCATGTGAAGACCCATTTTACAGCTTATTTCAAGGAGAACGCTCTGCAATCTGTATATTTCAATATATACATGCCCCATGTCCACTTCGTTGAAGAGGGTGTTTTCTTAAAATGTTTGTAAGATTTTGGAATTTTCACAATCGCATTTGAGGAACTGCACATCTCACTCAAAATATAAATGTTACTATGTGGAGTACTTCTTCAGGAGACAATGTGGTGGATTATCAACTAAACTTCTTTACTCTTTGTACTAGCATTCTACTGAACCTGATTGTGGTATTCACATCTGTTTTTGTTTTTATTTTGAGGTATCTTTCTTTCATCAAATGTTCTATTTCCATACTGAAGTATATACTTTTGAGAAATGGATGAAAATTTGAGCTTTATTTTGTTCGTGGAGCTTTATTCTTGTTCGTGGAGTGAATGAAAGATTGAAAACTGAAGTGTTAATTGAATAGTTCAAATTGGAGAATGAAAAATGTGTCATTATAAATACTATTATTATTTTAAGTTATTAATATGTTCGAATCAGATTGGCCAGTGTTCACCAATACCGAAATTGTCCTATTTTCAGCATTTTTGCAATCATCCAAACAGAAAGAATATCATCTAGACTTGTAGAAAATTCGGTTACCCATTAATGTAACTGATAACTTTGTGTGATGAAATATGTATTCAGAATATGTATTCTGTTACTGGTGACTTTTCACGAATTGCAAAATGAGTTGGGTTGAAGGAAAGCAATGAGCATATGTTGTATTCTAAAAATTTGTAGACTTAGAAGTATTGTAACATTTTTCGATATGTTTTGGGGACACTTTTTGAGAATTCTCCGGATTCATTTCAATTTCTCACGAAATTTCGTCAGTATCGGATTTATCAGCGATTTGAATAACTGCCTATAGTTTCAGTAGAATACCTCCCAATTAACAGTTTTTGTAGACGAAGTGATTAATGTGCGATCCACAGGATTGAAATACCACAAAATTAATAATAATTTATTGTCATTTGCTTTGAATACATTATGTGTACCACAAAATACTATCCGATCAACTAGATCGAGGTCTTCGACATAATCCGAAGTGTGTCACTTCTATACCTGTAATAAAAACGATAAAAGTTATGTCAAATTCTATTTCAATGTTGATATATTCATATATATATATATATATATATATATATATATATATATATATATATATATATATATATATATATATATATATATATATATATAACGGGTGATTTTTTAGAGGTATAGAACTTTAAATTGCAATAATGCAACGATGGATCATTCGATTGACAAGAATTTTTTTTTATTCGAAAGAGAATCTTACGGCATTACTTTTAAAGTATGATTTTTTGCATATGACCGCCATGGCTGGATTTGATGTAGTCCAATATATACGTCCAATTTTCGATGACATTTTCCAACATTTCTGGCCGTATATCGGCAATAACACGGCGAATATTGTCCTCCAAATGGTCAAGCGATTGTGGCTTACCTAAATAGACCAATGACCTTACATAGCCCCACAGAATGAAGTCTAGCGGTGTCAAATCACAAGATCTTGGAGGCCAATTCACAGGTCCAAAACGTGAAATTCGGCGGTTACCAAACGTGACTTTCAACAAATCGATTGTGGCACAAGCTGTGTGACATGTTGCGCCGTCTTGTTGAAACCACAGCTCCTGGAAATCATGGTTGTTCAATTCAGGAATGAGAAAGTTAGTAATCATGGCTCTATACCGATCATCATTGACTGTAACGTTCTGGCAATCATCGTCTTTGACGAATCTACGCCTTGCTTGTTGATCGTTTGACTTCAATTGTTGCACGAGTTGGATTTTGTAAGCACGCAAACTTAGATCCTTCCGCAAAATCTTCCATAAAGTGGATGGACACAGATCCAATTCCTGTGCTCGATGGCGGATGGACTCATTTGGGTCTTCCTCAATGCTGCGCTCTAAAGTAGCAATAGCTTCTTCTGTATGCACCGTACGGCGTCTCTTGGGATGAGAGTTATCAATAGGAGTGAAAGTGGTGCGAAAACGTTCCATGGTTAATCGAATTGAATGCTCTGATGGACGATTTTGTAAAATCGCCCAATCAGAGTAAGAATGAACGTAGTAGGCGATACGTATTCCCCACAGAACCATTATTTTCGAAATAAAATTGCACTATTTGCAAGCGTTGTTCAGGAGTGAGTCTATTCATGATGAATTGCCAAACCAAACTGAGACTAAATCACTTCTCAGCTGTTAAATCGCTTGCCATCTTCAACAGTTATATAAACTACCAATTCACCAACTCAAAGTTCCATACCTCTAAAAAGACACCATTTATATATTCATTTACTGATTGATGCTTCGAATGATTACACTGGGGAGCAGCAATTTTGTTGTCATAGTCCTGTGACTTGTTTTCGAATTAATTTTGGTCTTTGAAGTTGAAAATGTCATCAATTTTTCTCAATCGCGTCAAGTTTTCAAACTACAGGATACCCTTTCTTGACCCTAAAAGTCATTCAAAATGAGCATACAGAGGAAAATAGAGTGGGTACTCACCAAACATATCCGAATATTTCATACATGCGAAGGTTATCACGAAATTGAGAGTTAGATTGTATTCATACAAAAAATAAAAAAAGATATTAGGGTAAAATGTTTGCTATAACTTTTCCTAGAATGTTCAATTTGGGGACTTCTCGATTGATGCTCCAACAGTAGTCAGCCATCATACTGACATCCCATCTTCCTCGATACCTTGCCTCCATGACCTCCAAATATTGGTGGAATCGCTCATCCTATTTATCACTAACAGTGCAAAGATTTTCTGGAAAGTTAGCAAGAAGGGTATGTAAGTAAATGCAGTTTATTACTCCTGTTACAGCCAAACTTTTTAAGGCTTTCTAAGAGTTGTTGAACAATTTCGACGTATTTCCGGGATCGTGTGCTTCCCAAAAAGTTCTTGACAAATACTTTTGAATGGCAGCCAAGCTTTTTTTCCATTCGTTCATTATTTCAATGAAACGTTCCTCCTTAATAAGTTGCCGAATCTGTGGCCCATTAAAGACACTAGCCTTTATTTTCTCATATTACAAACTAGGAAATGCCAAAATGATATACTTGAAACAGTCCCCTTCAGTTGACAAAACTTCAACAGATTGCTTCATGAGACCTAGTTTTATATGCAAAGTCGGAAATATAATATTTTTTCTGTCGACAAGTGGCTGATTTGGAATGTTTGGATCACCAGGTTTCAGGTCAGATCTTGACGGAAACTTTGAATGCTTTTCACGAGCTCTGCTGTGCCACATACACAGAAAAGAGGAGTGCTGGGTATATCCGCGTTGCAGGCCAAGAAGGAAACAAACCATTTTAAGGTCAACAAAGATGATTCATCGGTGTAAGTTATATTGCAATAAGTCAATGACTTCCTTCATGTCTTCGTATTCTTCATGCAAAGAAACTGAATGACGTATTGGGACTGAACCATATAAATTTCCATTTTTGCAGGAGAACATACTTCGAGCTACGTTTTGAGCTATGTATAAACAATCACCAGTCAAATTTGTTATAGTCTGAAATTCCCAATTATTTCATTAAACCAGCTATGTTATGGCAATACACAAATCTATCAGCACTCCGAAAGAAATGCAGAAATGCACTTTCTCTTGATCGAAAGCAGGTGACTTTACCTACTTCTTTTAACAAATTTTTTGGTTCAGTTCCGCGATGCGTTATAGTATGAGCCACAACTGTAGAAAAAAAACTTGAAGTGATAGAAAAAAACCTGATTACAGTTTTGGAATCATCATGTCAACTTACCCCTAAAATAGCCTAAAAATCGATGTCAACAGAAATTATGTTACAAATTGTTCCCCAGTGTTGGTAAATAATGGCAGTAGTAGTAAATATGAACATCGGAATAAAACAGCTACACCTAGTAATTAGATTCTGCTAATTCCATCTACGTTTGGACAAATTTAAGTGTCTTGATCGAGATGCTAAATTGAATGGTATATACATTATGAGCAATGAAAATTAACGCGAAATATTTTCTTACCAATCAGTGAGTCCTTGTGCTAGTTCATATGCGTTGATAAGAACATAAACATAGTGTAGATATATATTTCTTTTTAGTAATTACAAGAAACAAACTGAAAGTCATTAGAGGAAGATACAAGGATGAATTATTTAATGAAATATATGAAATATCTTCCGAAAGAGAATGAAAATAATCGAAATTTAATTCCTCCGTGTATCTGTTTCATCCCGTTACATAATATATATATATATATATATATATATATATATATATATATATATATATATATATATATATATATATATATATATATATATATATATATATATATATATATATATATATATATATATATATATATATATATAATATATATATATATATATATATATATATATATATATATATATAGAAATATATATATATATATATATATATATATATATATGCTTTATATATATATATATATATATATATATATATATATATATATATATATATATATATATATATATATATATATATATATATATATATATATATATATATATATATATATATATATTATACCAATATATATATATATATATTTATATATATATATATATATATATATATATATATATATATATATATATATATATATATATATATATATATATATATATATATATATATATATATATATATATATATATATATATATATATATATATATATATATATATATATATATATATATATATATATATATATATATATATATATATATATATATATATATATATATATATATATACGGAGTCATTTTGGATGAAATAATATATTACCTCGTTTAAAATCGGCGGACTGCGTAGTACAATTGTTCCAACACTGCAAAGTTGCATTATTTGGATAATTGGAACCATCACTAGCGCAAATGGGCATTATGGGTAAAATAAACCTCAGGCAGTCATCGCAGCCATTCTCTGAGTCGAATATCTGCTTCAGTCCATCAAAGATGTTCAAAAACATTGAATCAGGTAGAATTTCTACACGTACCATACCCATCAACAGAACTGAAAAATAATATTAATACTGAGCATAAAATTCCTCATGGTTTTTCATGATAATTCAATCTTTTAGTAATAATTGAAAAAGGGGAACTCAGAATGACCTCTATCTGTTTCTTCGAACCCATTATCGAAGCAGATTTTGTGTATGTCTAAGGAATAAATAGAAAAATGGAAGTGAAAAAACTGTTATGACCTAGAAAAGTCCAGAGAATCCAAGAAGAGTTGCAAGTACCACATATTTCTGAAGTTTCCTATAGAGATGTTCGTCGAGTTGAAGTTATCTGATGTTCAACAGGAGATTTTCTGAGGAGGACCCTAGGAGGATTGGAGCAGTCTTCTGGGAAACCTCTTTTTCAGCAGTCACTCTTCAAATTCAAGATATTTCGAGATTTCATCAATATTCTTCTCAATTAGGTTTTTCGCATTTGAAATAGTCTCCTTTATTATGAAGTTTTTTCTGCCCTGATAATTCTTTAAAATCGACTCCAAAATTCATTTGTGGTAAGGGCCCTTTTCCTTTTGTAGAATACATAATTTTGATGACAGATGCGCTATTCTTGCAAGGGTTGTTCTTTCCAACTATGTAGCTTCTCACTGTTGAGTTTATCATGTTGTGTAACTTGACTTACACTCAGTTTCAGAGAGGCGAAATAGTCAATTTCGCAAATCACTGTGTGAAGCTGTGAGTCAGTAGAATTTCTGAGGAAATTGTCTTCGATAAATTCATATTAATTATAATGAATGCTTCTTATATAATCCATTATATTTGATAGCCAGCAATAGAATTGAACTATTTCCTGGTTCAACAAATTACGGATATCTGCTGATCCATCACCACCTTCATGTCCTTTCAAAAGCGTTTTTGTGTTTTGGTTACTGATTTTTGTTGCAGTGTTCTGCTTTGTCGCTGCAGGTTTTTAATATCAGTTCTCTTCAATTAACTATTCCAAATGAGTAAACAATAACTCAACATGCGGTAGTGTAAATGATCTTGAATAAATGCTCACTTTCAAGATTCGTTTTCAGCAATTCTCCCACTTGCTCCGTGAATTCAGTGAGGATTTCTTCGTTCATCAAATGGTGTTCGAATCTTTAGGTGTTCCTCATTCCTAAGGATTCATAGATGCTTTTTCCTTCCATCAGTGAAGAAATCATCGCGAGTTCTCATTTGTTGGCAAGCAACCGGTTGATGCTTGATGCTGGTGATTAGCTCCAGGTAGGACAATTTTGGTGAACACATTTGCTTTATCGAGAAATATATTAGTGAAATTTTGCTTCTCAAACCACTTCCACAAAAGTGTGTCAACGGAAACTCATTTGGACGTAGATAAGTCGGAGAGGGTCGTCAGAAGAAGGTCCTTCTTCTTTTTCTCCATGCTTTTTTTCCATGAGTGAAAAAATCATGAATAAGTTCAAGGATTTGAACCGGTTGTTGCTTGGTGCTGGTCATTAGCTTCAAGTAGGACCATTTTGGTAAACACATTTGCTTTATCGAGTAATATATTAGTATAATTCTGCTTCTCAAACTACTTCCACAAATGTGTGTCAACGAAAACTCATTTGGACGTAGATTCTTCATGATCTTTTGCGTAGTTAACAGAACGGAACTCCAACGTTCGAGTTGGTGAAAATTTATCGCATTAATTCAGCACTATTCAACACCAATAGCAAACGACAAGATTTTGACAACCAAAGAGAGAAAATAATGCCCAACAAAAAGAAAAACAATGACACCCAATCATGAACCTAAGGACGCAGGTGAGATCGTCCTAGGTCGGAGAGGATCGTCAGAAGAAGGTCAAAAACGAAGACGACGAGCTTCATAGAGGTAACTCTGACCCTCATTCATCCCAGAGGATCACAGCTCTTGATATCAATCAAGACCTATGAACCGTGTATATAAATACGCATTTATATAAAACAGGATATTTCGAGTGTAAGTGAAGTAAACTGTGTAGGTTATTGGACAATATATTTATATCAGAGAATGCGTGTCATTCATTCATCTCACATGTGGGATCTCACAGTCAATTCAAATGAGCTAATTTTATGAAACAGAATTATCAATGGTTCGAATTGAGGGAGAAAAGAGTGTTTTCACACTGCCGATGCATTAGTTGAATCTGTTATTTCCTTTGTTGAAATAGAAATTCGGACAAAATAGAAGACAAATTATATATTCGATAGGCGTTGCTCATCAGATGAAAATTCAGAGAGATGGATCGTATTATACTTAATGCCTGTCGATAATAAAATTCAACAAATAACCCAATAACGTGTTCACCGATGATTTAAAGGTGTCGTGTTCAAACTGAAAGCCATATTCGAACTTATTTTGTTAAAATTCGAACATTTAATAATTCTTTTTGAAATTTTCATTTGGTAATGGACCTGATCCGAAAGGCAAATTAGAATGTTATACGAATTATTCATTGAAGATTGCGTTAATAGAAACTAACGAAATCAAACTTTTTATCGCTTCTTAACATCTCAATGATTCAGTTCTATCATACTGCTAAATATACGTAAATATTCGAATTGCTATAATGAAAAAATATGAATGAAAATATATTATCTAACACTTACCTGAGATAAACATATAAAACACGATCGTCGATGTCATAGTTTCTTTTTGAAAGCAACACGATAAGTATACTTACCAAACGAAACACAAGGACATTATAATAAATAAGTAATGTTCCAACATCACGTATCCGGAAATCGATCCAATCAGTTGCCGTTATTTGGGCTAATGAAGTAGTTCTTGGTCACTTTATTGGCAATGTTGAATGGTCAATGAGATAATAATGGAAGGGCAAGAAAATCAAATAACCTTCTTTAGTGTTAATGGATGCATCATTTGGAGTATATACTATACAGGCTGTTACTCGTTTCATTTTGTGTGTTCATTCTTCAAGAAACGGTTGAAGGAAAAATTTGAAAAATTTAAGAATTGGCAGTTTTATGAACTGACGAAAGAAGTGGGAACTTCGAAATTTCAGTTTTGAAATTGAATCGAGCATGTTTATATATCGTTATATATATATATATATATATATATATATATATATATATATATATATATATATATATATATATAATAATATATATATATGAAAATAACGAAGCAATTAACCTGGATTCTACCGCTTCAGAAGAAATAGGAAAAAGAAATAATAATGAAACAAAAAACTTAATTCTCAAGGGAGAAGACTCGGTACCTCCCAGTTTACTTAGAATCTGTAGTAAATCAAAAATTATATCATATTATATCATAAGAAACTACTTTCAAGTATGGCGTATTTCCAAAACAATTGAAAATGGCTACTTAGCTAATTAGTTTGCTCTCCTCCCTTTCCAAAGTATTTCAAAAGCCGTGTGTACAAGGTTAGTGAACTTTTTAAGACAATGTAACATCATAAGTAATTCCTAGCATAGACATCTGAGAGGAAAGTCACTAAGATCACTATAACAACGTACAGAAGAAATAATTAACCTTGAGAATTATGAATTTGCTCTAGGGCTATTTTGGACCAATCAAGTGCATCTAATTGTCTAGATAGACAGTGTTTCGTTGATAAAATTAGGTTATGTAGTGTTAGTGAATGGTTTCAATCATACGTAATGGAACGACAATAAGGTTTTGTATTTAAAAAGCAGGAAAAGAATTTAAATCAGAAATATTACAATCCTATTATGGCGTGCTTCAAGGCAGCGTGTAAAGTCCAATTCTATTTGTCATATTTATTAATGATACGTACTCTGTGACTAGAAATGTGATAACTGGATTTGCAGATGATACAAATATAATCATAGGAGGAAGTGACTTACAAGAGATGGAAACAAATCCACAAGAATTGTACAAACAGATTAACACCTGACTTGACAGTAATAGACTGTCGAATAGATGAGTTTGTTTGCTTCCTCTTTTTGTCGTCTGTCTTCCACTATTTCCAGTCCTCATATGTTTGCAACTGATTAGTATTCATAAAAGTGCGAATACAATATTTGAGTTCAATGTCCACGTGGTATCTGCTGGTCGAAATTTCTGCCTTTGAACTTCACTCGGCCTTTGGAAAATCACTTATATCAAACAAACAAATGATTTTAGTTGAATTTGATCTTCTTGTTCAGATTTATATTCCGAACATTCGGATTGAAAACTCACATGAAGGAGACACATTGGAATAAACCATGTCAAGGTTTTTTTTGTCGATTTATGTTGTTTTTCGGTGATGTAGTGCTGAATACAAGAAATTTCGACAGCAATCTTTCAACAATGTTTTATTCATTTGTAAGAATTTCAGTGGTAAGAAAAAAGTTTATACTTTCGAAATTCATGACAGATGAGGGGAAAACGAACGATTGAAGGAAAACAGAGTGCTATGATAAACAGTAGTATACTAATGAAATTTCGGGTGTTAAAATGAAGATATTTCCTTGCAATAGGCTGAAGATGCCGCCTCCACATCTGAAAAAAAAATGGAAAAATGAAATTTTGAAGTGAACTCAGCAAAAATAGAACATATCATATGAATATAATAACAGGTTATAACGGGTGTTTTTTTTAGAGATATGAAACTTTAAGTTGGCATTAAATTTTAAGTTGGTTGAAGATGGCGACCGATTTAACAGCTGAGAAGTGATTTATTCTCAGTTTGGTTTGGCGATTCATCATGAATAGACTCACGCCTGAACAACGCTCGCAAATAGTGCAATTTTATTTCGAAAATAATGGTTCTGTGCGGAATACGTTTCGCGCACTACGTCCATTTTATCGTCCACAAAATCGTCCATCAGTGGAGTTAATTCAATTAATCATGGAACGTTTTCGCACCACGTTTACTCTTAATGAGAAATCGCATCCCCAGAGACGCTACGGTGCGTACAAAAGAAGCTATTGCTACTGTATAGCGCAGCATTGAGGAAAACTCGAATGAGTCCATCCGCCATCGAGCACAGGAATTGGATCTGTGTCTATCCACTTTATGGAGGATTTTGCGTAAGGATCTCGAATTACGTGCTTACAAAATCCAACTCGTACAAGAATTAAAGCCAAATGATCATCAAGCAAGGCGTTGATTCGTCGAATGGGCCCAAAAAGAGATTGCCGTTGTTCCTGATTTTCATAAGTTTTTCATAATGGCTACGTCAACAAACAAAACTGCCTCATTTGGAAAGAAGATAATCCTCAAGTGTATGTCAAAGCACCGTTACATCCAGAAAAACTGACTGTTTGGTGCGCTTTATGGGCTGGTGAAATCATTGGTCCGTATTTCTTCAAAAACGATGATGGCCAGAACGTTACAGTCAATGGTGATCGGTATAGAGTCATGATTACTAATTTTTTCTCTCCTGAATTGAACAACTATGATGTCCAGGAGCTGTGGTTTCAACAAGACGGCGCAACATGTCACATAGGTCATGCCACAATAGATTCATTGGAAGACACGCTTGGTGACCGCCTAATTTCACGTTTTGGACCTGTGAATTGGCCTCCAAGATCTTGTGATTCAACACCGCTAGACTTCTTTCTGTGAGGCTATGTAAAGTCATTGTTTTATGCGGATAAACCTCAAACGCTTGACCATTTGGTAGACAATATTCGTCGTGTTATTGACTATATACGGCCACAAATATTGGAAAAAGTCATCGAAAATTGGACGTCCAGATTAGACTACATCTGAGTCAGCCGTGGCTCAGACGGCTTAGATCATGAAAAGTATTTTTGTCTATTGAATGATCCATCGTTGTTTTATTGCAATTTAAAGTTCTTCACCTCTAAAAAAACACCCTTTATTTCTTTGTTCATATTATATATCCGATTTCATACCTTTGCCACATTTCTTACTGCAATCCAAATCAAACTGATTAGGATAAGTTTTTCCGTCTGATCCACAGACTGGCTTGATGTTAAAATTCGAAGAACAATTACTTTTGCAGAGCTGAAAGGCGGACTGTTCTTTTTGAGGTAGTCTAATGAACGTTCCTTCTAATGGACCAAGTGGATTCGATATGGAGTAATTTAGAAATGCAACTGTAAATAAAGACCAGAATCATTAAATTCATCATCTTCACATCATGAATATTGAAATATTATATGTCGAAAACTGTGACATCCTATACCCAAAATTCTAAGTAGACGTAACTTCAAATTCTTATGAGAGTTGAAAATTTTTCCATGAACGTGAATGGGTATTTGATGATGTTTTCAATAATTCAACGTGAACTCCTTTCAGTATTGCTTGCTTCTAACTAACTGGTAGCTACTCATTCATATTTTTCTTCAATTCAAGAGCGGTATTCAATTTTTAAAAATTATATTTTACTTCTTACCTCTGCTTTGTCTCCTAATATTTTTCACAGCAGAATATCATCTGTTCAATATTCAACAGAAATTATGATGGGTTCGAAATCAGAATGGAACTCAATGCATTGGCCACTCAAAAGGATAAAAAACGTGGGAAAAGTGAGTTTCTATGTTATATCTGGGCGTACAATATTTTTGCTATTCAATTTCAGTATAAAAGCTGTTAAAAACATGCATTCAATGAAATAGATATGTTGTCGATATTTGTTTTCTATTGGCTTTTTCCTGTTTCGCATTTTTTGAATACAGTGACTTCATACGTGAATCATTCGATTAGCGTTACGTAAACTCAATTTAAATATTCTCAGTAGAACATTGTTTAAAGTGCTTCAACAATTGAATGAAAATTGTGCACTTTTTCCTTACTGCCTCTGTATGAAGCAGTATGCACAAAAAAAGATTATGCGACAACTGAAGAGTAATAAAAAAAATAATGAATTATGTAACAATTGCTATATATTAATTCATTAAGAAATGAATTGTTTTTTAGAATTGTCTTTTTATCCAAGTTTTTTTTTATTTCACTGAAAATTCATGGAAAATTTCAATTAATTCATTACAAAGTATTCCGAGATATTATTTTGGAAACAATACAATTATCAAAGTTGATTGAACGTTCGATGATCTCTTGGTGAAACCGTGTTTGATATATTGAATGAAAAACGCTCGGTTGATCTCACAAAAAATTAAAAAAATAAATTAATAAAATTAATTTATAATGAATACTTGACAATTGTTTCGAGGTCTATTTTCACACAAGGAGATTCAACTCTCAATGAAATTGAAATGGTTTTTGTTCTTCATTAAATCTGTTAGGTATCTGTTAAGGCAAATATCACGCAATTTCTGAATTTCCATATATGTTAAAGCCTTACTGTAACAATTTCATGAATACTTAATAATAATTTAACGCGACTGTGATACAATAAACTTGGCAACTGTGCTATATATTCAATAAGAATACTTCGAGATTATTTATGACAGTAGAATCAAAATAGTTGTACTCACCAATAATAATAATTAATATTAAAGATTTCTGTTCCATTTAATCATAGCACTCACAGAAATGAACGGAACTTGTTGAACAATTAACTGCACCTTGTTTTGTCACTGCACAAGGTTTTCAATATTACGATGGAATCAAGTATGGCATAAAGTGAAAGTTTGACAATTATCTTGAATTATTTTGATCTGAATTATTTAAACTTGTTTTTTGAAGTTTCGAAATTTATATTTTCATTATCACACAGCTATGAGATATTTTTTTATCTTAAAATAATTCAATATAATCAATATCAACAGTGAAAACGAGGAATGTTTCATTTTATCAACTAGTAACACAGCAATATCAAAAAATTGGTTGAAATGTGTACATTTTCCATCCTAATTTACCATTTCTTTACGAATATATTTCAATAGTATTTCTTCACCACACATCGCTACGTTCGAAGCAAAAATTGATGGTCCTTTCTTGAACAGATACCATTCATTCGAAGCTTCATTAAGAAACTTGATAATTTGTTCAAAAGTGAAATATCTAATGGAATTTTTGTGATAAAATAACAAGAAGGCCTGTTCAGCTCATGATAAAAAATGATTTTCTCAACTCCATATATTTTTATCATTTCTTGAACTACACTCACTCTTGGCACAAAATGTACAAACATTTATATTGAAAATAGACCCCTTTTCCTCACTATTTGAACAATTCATTCTTTGTATAAGTTTCATTTTTAGTGACAGATGTCTGAATTAACAAATTTTGTCTGAAAATATTCATATCGCGTTGAAAAATATTTCATTTCATTGTTTGAAAATCATGACACGATATAATTTTCCCATTGAAAATTTGGTCAAAGCACTTCAGGAAAAGTTTTTTCGTTTAAAAATGGATACTGAGGGGCTATTGTGCCTTCAGACATTTAAATTTAGATATTGCAATTTCGAGTCGAATTAAAGAATATTCAGAGGCTTTCATGCTCGAATATGTGTAAAATCTGGTTCTACTTCATTCTGAAGACCATTTCCTTTTCAACTTACCAATTTTCTCACAATACTTCGTATGATGAATAAATATAAGGCATAAAGCAACATCTATATCACAAGACCACAAATCAATTTCATCAATATGAAATCACATATGAATAATTTTATATGGTGGATATAAAGGAAGTAACTAGATACATATTGCAAATTTTTGGTTGAGTTCAAGAGAAGAAGAATGAGAATATTCATTCTTCTCTGAAATTTGATTCTCAGAGCCAGTTCAGCAATAAATCATTAGATTCATTGCGTTTTGAAGATTTCAAATTTTGAGGTTAACAAATTTTCATCATTTTTTAGGCTTTATAATCTGGCTCGATAGCTGTTACGTATCTGATGATTTCATAATTCAGTGTTTTCAACTATTTCATACAATGGAAAAGTAGTTGAACTTCATTATTTTTATTCACTCTAATTTATTGCTCAAATGTGAAAGCACAGGGAGGTTGCTCTCAAAATCTTTTAACTATAGGCCTGACTGGCAAATATGCCAGGAAATTTAATTTTTCTACGTCGCCCCAATCGCTTTTTTCTCTGGAGAACGTACTTTTTGGAGATCGTTAAGACTTCATTGATTTGAAACGATCTCTCGAACATCTAAAATGATGGCTGCTACACAGAAAGTTGTCTCGTAAGTAATTCACGCGAAGTTTTTCAAATCTTCTTCAGCACATCGTTGAAATTTGAACTTTTGGGGTGATATTCTAGGAGACCTTGGCGAAGGTCGTGGTTTTGAAGGTCCATTTTCGAATGTATCCCAGGTACAGATTCTAATTGACATATCCTTCATCCACAAACTGATGATACACCACAATGAAGATAGGGTGAAGAATGAAAATGAATCAGAAACATATAACTCGTCATACTGAGAATTAAAACTTTCTAATGATTTATTGATAGAAAATATAATAATACAATTTTAAAACGGTTCAAACTCTTGGAATAGGTGCGCGTGTAGTTGGTCGTTGGTTAGGTGGTAAATCATTGATACAAAATCCATCTGATACTTTCTTCACTCCTGAAAAAAAATTTATATAAAACTTCATATGAAAAAATAATGAAAATTTAACATATGTCAGTGACGTGCGCTCTTATAACACTAGAAATACTGACATTTTTTATATGCAAATGGTTGTAGACTTTCTAAATTTCGAAACAGTATATTTTCTGAAAGATTTTATTCAAATAATAAATTGCCTAGTTCTATGAAGACTGCGGCCTCAAAGGATTTAGCGTAAATTAACTGAGTTCCATCTATACAATGGTAAATGATTGAAGATAAATGAGTATCAAACGTGAATAACTATAAAATTAAAAATTAACACACTTCTATATTATAGTTTTTAACATAATGTTTCACCAAGAGATAAGCAAAACCTCCGAGTCATTCATCAAACATGAATGTTTTACGGTTGAAACTACAAGTAAATAATCATTTTCATTTAAAAAAATTCCATTTTTTTTCACATCCTTCTTCTTGTTCCAGGTGAGGTATTGTAAAATCGTCTCCTACATACTCAACCACATGAAATGAATGCAACTATGCTGTCTTGACTTGTACGAGTTATTTGTGCTGAAATTTGAGGTATGTATATAATTTTTTTAGAATTTGTGAATATAATATTCAGCTGCACAGCACCTTTATTTCTGACACCTCTACGAATCAAGAGGAAATAGAGGTCAATGAGCATCCATATGTTTTCCATTCTTAACAGCTACACTCATAATAGCTCATAGCTCATAACAGCTACAATGAAAATTTAACTGAAGCTGAAATTGGTCGAATTCAAAACGTTACTGTAAGACCACCAAACCATGAAGGACAATAAATATAATCTGCCCTTCAAGTTTGGCTCGTAATAGAATGTATGGCCATTGAGTTCTACCTTTATTGTTGGAAATGTTACTTTCAGACCACCAAACCATGGACACTCAGTATAATCTGTCCTTCAAGTTTGGCTCGTAATAGATCCGTTTGACCATTGAATTCGACCTATATTATTGGAAATGTTGCTTTCAGACCACCAAACCATGATGGACACTCAATATAATATGTCCTTCAAGTTTGGCTCCTAATAAAACCATGGCCATTAGGAGAAGGTCACTGGCAAAATCATATTCATAATGTTGACGCCTAGACCCATCGAAAGAATTGAATTTGATACAAAGGCGAGGGACCATTCATTTATATAATTATTGCAATTTATTGTGCTTCCGTATTTTCCGCTATATAGTCTCCTGTAGTTCTAAAACGAATCATTTCCGACGAAAGATTCTTCTAAGAAATGTTATGTCTGAAGTCCCATACGCCTCGGTCTAAGGTTTTTTCGATATGGTTTTGAAAATCAATTTCACCACTATCGTCAGACTAGGTGGAAGCGTTTTCCTTCTGATACTAGGCAGATCTGAGCTCCTTCATTTTCTGTATATGTGTCGTGTGGCTCTCTTGCGTCCTTCGTGTTTCGAATAGAACAGATTGAGTAGAGACGAAGCATCATGAGTACTTCGAGGGTTCTCGATGCGGCATAGGAATTACGGGAGCCATCTAGTTCCTCCAACAGTTAACCAAGCGAAATGGTCATAATTGGAAACTATTATACGGAGGATCAGATTGACCAACTCTTAAACAACCTGGATTGTTGAAAACGAAATATTACTTCAAATTGTATATTCAAGTTTTACTCAGCAAAAGAAAGTTGAGCTTTGCGATGTTCGGTGTATAGCAAATAATCTATGAAAGAAGAAGAACCTCCTGTCATTACCCGTCTAATCACATTATGATTGCCCATTGTGTATCTGTAGATTGCAGACTCCACCGAATTCAATTACCTACTTCTTCAACACGATAAGGACAAAAATTTATTATTGCGTCCAGATATTCTTCCACTGCTTGGTACTGGTTGGTTCCTGGCCTAACTTACTGAACCGCTGAGTTATATTCTGAGAGCCACGTTGCATCTTACGTATCTAGTACCCAGCATGTTAGCTGCATAGTACTGAACAGGATAATATTACCTTGAAGCAACCGTCTGGCTGCATCTGTCCTCTGTAGGAGGACCTATACCTGAGAGTGGATAATTAAAGTGCGCAATTCATGTCAAATCATAAGTGCAAAGTGGTGTATATTTCAAAATAATTGTGGAAAACCGTCGACAATGTTTTGAATCACAAACCAACAATGAGCTTCTAGTCATCTTAATAGGTTAGCAGAGGAGAACATTTTAGCGAGTATATTAGGCAAATTGCAGAATTTACACGTGTAGTTCGAATTTATGGTTCTAAAACTAATGGTCAAAAAAACTCACTTTGTCCAAGAGGTTCAAGACAAGAATCCAAGCAGTTTAGCGAGGCGATGTTGACATAAGTTTTTCCGTCGTCAGCACACACTGGCCACAAATTTGCAGTGACTGGACATTGTTGCATGCAGTTCTTAATCTTTGGGTCCCTTAGCCTTTCATCCCCACTGTAAACTCCCTCGTTTGAGAAAATTCCAGTTGCAGTGGTTGCAACGATTGAGAGTGCTAAACAAAATGCATTAATATACAAATACTATCTTTTTTTCTTATTTTTTTTGAAATCGAAAGAATTATAATAAATCAACTTCATGAAGTGGAGTGATCAAAGTATTTGAAATCATCCATTTGCATGCTTTGTGAATGATTGATGTAGTATGTTTCAAGTTTAGGGCATCATCAGTGATATGTTATCAATTTGTCATTAACATTGAAATGTGAAACGAAAACTCAAAATAAAGCATATCAGCTGTGAATAAAAAACATATACTCCTTGAACTAAAACCTTGATTCTGCTGTGTACTTTTGTGATAGAGTTTCAAATCAAATCCGAAATTTTTCTACAGAGGTGAGGTAATTTCATAATAAATTCAACACAGGTATAATGAGATACCTCTCTCCAAACTGATAATTTCAAAAACCTCCTTTGAATGACGCCAAGATGACCTCCCTATTGATGGCAGGTATAGGAAAGATGAATATTATTATATGTTCAATGTTATTGCAGTAAATCGTTCGAGTTTCAGAAAAAAAATCATTAAAATTTGCTGCGATAAGATATGTAGTAGTATTTTCACAGACTTTCGTGGAGCGTTTGAAACAATGAAGAGGACATCACTCAGGGAAAACTGGTAATAATGGAACAATGCTGTTTTGTGTTGTGTTGGTTTGTCTTACAATTCCGATTGTAGCCGAAGTTTGAAATATAATATTTTTGTCTTTCCTGATTTGGAAAATTTTAATGGTATTCCTCAAGGAACTTTTCTTAGACTGGATAAATACACTGAATGATTATAATAGGTACAAGAAATCTGAATGATGTTCACGTTGAAGTGATTATGATAAATATTCCTTTTAATAAAACCAATATGACGACTTCAATAATTTGTTATCGAATTCAATGTTATGATAACATGTATGAAGATATAATAAGCAATTGGTTAATGAAGATTCATTGATGGATAATTATACTACTGAATATGTTATCCGCATGATAGTCTGGTTGTTCTACTGTATCTGACTTTATCGAAACGTTAATCATGGAAAATGCCAAAAATCAAAACAAGTCTAGCAGTTCTTTCGAAAGCTTTTGCGATAAGACAAATAATGCTCACTGAACTGTTTCACTAAGTTCAAACTCCTCCGCTACATTTTTTCGAAAATGAAGTAACGGTAAATCTAAAGATTACTGGCATTAGTATATATTCATTAACCAACGTTGTAAAATCTATATTCCAAACACATGAAAATTGATCCTTGAATATTTCGCAATGAGCATACATTCAAATGCTTAGCCTTGTGGAAAAAAAAACAAATTACTTTGGATGATTGAATTCTGTTTTTCTCGCCTTAGAAAATTGAGAATTGCTTTAGAAAAAATCGAATTGTGGAAAATTTGGGTTAATTCTGCATTGATACGAAAAAGACCTGAAGATGAGCATACATTGAGAAATAGAAACGTTTTGTTAAGGAAATCAATTAATAAATAAATAATTTTAAATATATATATATATTATATATATATATATATATATATATATATATATATATATATATATATATATAATAATAATAATAGGACTTTATTGAAATATACTTTCACTTTCATGACAATTCACAAAAAATAAACTAAATTATGAATTTACATGAAATGAAATAAATCAACCTCACGGCGGAGTTCAGATGGTATGCATGAGCTACCTCTGTTCAGCCACTCAAACCCTGATAAAAAAAAACAAAAAGTTTAACATCCATTTAATATATCCAAAAAAAAAAACTTTACTTCACTTTAAGGTATAGAGATAACAACTGAAAGAAACCCTAAATCCTTAAACAATTAGATAATTGAGGTATAGTGTTGCTTTGCAATAGAATTACATTGTTTTTCAAAAATATATTTCCACGTTCTTGTTCTGAATGAAGATGCTGTCAATATTCCGGATAACGGTATAAACTGGTTATAATATGCGTATATTGAATATGTAAAAGATCTTTGAAAGATGGCCAAACGATGAGGAGGAGGTGATATGAGTCCCTTATTTCTGGTGTTCAAGGTATGCACATCAGTTCTGAATCTAATCTTTCTGTAAAGATATGGAGGCTGTTTAGTTGTTATTATATTATGATATAGAACCAGAGCTGCAAACTTAAATCTGTTATTCATGTTGAGCGATTTAGCATCTTTCAATTTATGACTTATTCTATCGAATTTCCTCAGAGCATAAATGAAGCGTAAGCAGCAGTTTTGAACTTTTTGAATTTTATAAAAAGTACCTTGATCTAAACATCAATCATAATGAGTAAAATGCTTCAGAACAATAACTGAATGCTGACAAAACCAGAGCGTTGCAAAGTGAAATTTTGAGATTTTGAGAGAGGCACCCTCTGTGAGGATACAGCAAGCGCAAACCGTAGATGGTCTTCTGAGTACAATGAGATATATATATATATATATATATATATATATATATATATATATATATATATATATATATATATATATTAGGGTGGAGCGAAAAATTTTTTTTCGCATTTCCAACTTCTAAGAGTAAAAAGTTTATGCCTTTTAAGCTGAAACATATACCCGTAAAATATTATTTGATGAAAATAAATATTAGTGTTAGTGTTAGAGTTAGTGATTTATTTTTTCTATAACATCTTGATCTTTCTTTCTGTATTACTATATTAATTAATTGGAAATATACTGTATTTTATACAATAAAATATAAAAACCAGGTACTGTAAGTACGAACAATTAGTGCGGGGGGTGCAAACCGGACAATTCGCGCGTGGACCGCGCGGGGCAGTGCACTATTGTCTTGCGAGGTGAACTGTCGCTCGCGCGCAATTAAAGCATAATCTAAAACATTGCTTTTGTCAAATATGGAAAAAACTCGTAGTGCTTCTAAATGCCCGCTATTTGGTGAATGTTGTGAGTTGAAGAAAAATGTTCTACCCACCTACGAAGATGTTGTGAAACATTACGAATGGACGAGGCAAAGCATGAAAACGAGCAAACAGGAGCCCAAATTTTCAGAAATTTCCGATAAAATTGTGCCTGAAATCGAGAGCATATGGCAAGCGGCATCTTTACCAACAGTGACTAGTACCAGAATTATACAAATGTTGAAAACTTACCACGAAAAGCGGAAAAATCGATGTCGATGAAAAAGAATTCCCGGCAAACTTTAGAAAATTTTATAAAAAATAAAAAGTTACTTTTTGATATATCAGCTTTTAAATGCAGAGATTTCAACTGTTGCACGTGTCCAAGAGAAAAGAAGGTCCCTAAACGTGAACAAGCTTTTTTAATTGACCAAAGAACGGTAAAATGATAATTGGCAGAGTTGATGTTACTGTAAGTAAAAAAAATCTAATAAATCAGGAAAGGAAGCTAAAACAACAGTATCACTCTGTTAGCCCGGCGATTGCAAGTACGTCCTCTGGTAATTTGGATATCAGCACCTCATCTCTTTCTTCCGAAACGGATGAGCCACTGAAAAACGATGCCTGCGCTGGGAAAATTGAATCCGTTTTTCCTCTAAAGAAAAAAAAAATGTCGTCCATTGACTTGCCTACGGTATCGAAAACGTGTGATAGATACGGAGTGTCTGACAGGGCTGCTGCTGCGATTGTGTCATCAGTATTACATGATATTGGTTGTGAAGTTGAAGTTATAGATAGAAGTAAGCTACGAAGAGAAAGAAACAAGACTAGACAGGAGTTTCAGGAGGACAAGGCTTTTTGCTGTACCAAAAATTAATTTTGATGCATCGAATTATATCGAGATGATAAATTGGCAAAACGAGATAACTGAACCTCCAATTTTTAAGACCTTGTGAACAGAAGAAATTACTAAAATATATGTTCATGTTTTTACATAAGGCATAAATCCCCTTCCCCCATTTAGAAATCAAAAATATTATTTCATACATTCGTGATTCATTTATATTCAAGTTCATGTAATAGTTTGTAGTGAAAATACTTGTCCATTTCGATTAATTTATTCAATTATAATCATTCAATTATTTGGACCCATCTAACGAATTTTCAATATAATTTCGGTTGAGTTTTATCAAATGTTTCGAGATACAGTATTCTATGGAAACAAAGTTTATATAATTCTTTTGTGAATAATAATTATATTAGTACTTACCAAAAAATATCAATATTGTCTGCTTAATCATTTTCGATGAATTGAATGTCTGTTAGAGCCGGCAAAGTAAAAAAAAATTAAACAACATATTATTATTCGATAATACGGCTATTTATATGATACTTTTATCTTACTGACCTTCTGATAAATTTTCAATACTTCATAAACAATTTACAGGATCTTATTAGTAAATTCAATAGATATATAGATTGATTTCATAAGAAGCCTAAGTCTCGGTGTTTGAAATTTAAATATGAATTTCGAAACATAAATTCTAATTGTTGGAGTCATACGAGTAAATTCCTTAACATTAAGAAGCGCACTTAATGTTACCTCTTCAGAGTGATAGGTTCGTTCGCGTTGACAACATTTGTGTAGACAGCTCCCTGAGAAATTTATTCGTAATATTGCGATATTTCAATTAGGAGTGTCAGTATTGATTACGTAGGAATGATTCACGAATATTGAAACTAGTTCTCCTTCTGGAAGCCTGGGTTTCATCTGAATTGCCTAGAGAGCGATTAGGCATACGACCATTCTTACAAATAACAGACAAAGCTTTGTTGTGTTTGAATGAAATGTCTACAAAGCCCCTACGGGCCCTCACTAATTTTGTCAAGAAAATGAATCTGGAATTCAAGAGAACTAGAATTGATTGATTGAATATGACTGATGATTCCTAATGGGGATGGAACAATTGTATCATATTATCATTCAACAAGTCGGATAATTTCTCGAAGCGCACTTAGTATTCTCGAAAATACAAAATTTGTGTAGACAGCTCCCTGAGAGTTTCATTTGAAATATTTCCATATTGATGAATTATGATGAATCAATGAAAAACACATGAATACCTCTAACATTGAAGGTTTTACACGTCCTCAGATTCGTCAAAAATGTAAGAGATTATAGATTTGATAGATTCCTAAGATTTGAGATGTACATCAATCTATGCATTATATTATATGCATACGACTCACTGTATATTTCTATCTTATGATCGATAGGAGAATATGTGAGGATTTACGTCTTCCCTTTCATTTGTTAGACATGGTGTAACTGATGAGTTCCTTGTAGTACGAAACAGTTAACTGTCTTACGCTTTCAATAATTGAAGGCATCCATTTCAATATTCTATGATATTCATCCTAGAAGGATAATGGAGACATCACATTGTTGATGTTTCACATAGCCAGCTCTGCTATATTGTTCTTTTGAGTAATTTGCCGAAGAATTATAGAAAGAAAGTTATAGTATAATTTTGATATTGAATATTTACAAGTGCGATAATATAGCACGAGAACTACAGAATTCTCTGTATCATTGTAAGAACAAAGAAATAGAGGTATATGTGTTAGATAAACGAACGAATTGAGTTAAATATATGTTTTAACATGTGGAGTTCCTCAAGGCACCGTACTTGGACCTCTCCCTTTTCTACCTTATGTCAATGATATTTTCTTGATTGACGTGCAGGGGGAAGTAATCAGCTTCGCTGATGATATGATAAGGCCGTATTTTCCACGGACCATATTTGGAAGCTCTCAGTGAGTAATAGACAGAGATAGTTTGGTTTTATCAAGGATTTTTTCATCAAGGACAGGATAAATTTTGGAGAATATATAGAGGCAATTACTGCAGAGCATAAAATTACGTATGTACATAGGTATTACAATTCATGGTCATCTGAGGTGGGACACCCAGTCACCCAGAACAAACTGAGAAGTTTGTTACCAAAATTCAAGTTCTTAAGAAGCGTGTGTTATAAAAATGAAGTGAATAAATGTTATCGTTGTTTAGTTGAACCACTTTTGACTTATGGTGTCTGGGGCGGGTTATCTGATGTTATCACGAACGAATTGAGATTATGCAAAAATCGTTACTTTGAGTCATGTTTCATGAACAAAGCGACAGCTGTATGGTTTTTGCCTTCTCGGGAAATAGTTTTGTTAGCAGAAGCGTTATAAGATTCAGAGTATGTGAAACCATGGCACTGAAAGTAGCACCAGTGAGCCAACAAACTCAGGATGTTTGCTTACCTATGAGGTCCTCTTATGTGTAATGCGTTACTTCCAAATGTTGAGCAAACTACCCACATAAACGCTCTCAAAAAATTAGTTGAAGACTGGATGATGAACTGTTGAGAGTATGTCTCTTAATAGGAATAGAAGAGGAAAATTTTATATGAACATGTGTCTCATGTTTGGTTTTCATTATGTGAAATTTTCAGTTGAGTTTACCTAACGTTACCTTGGATCTCCCCTTTGTATTATTCGAAGGAAAAATAATTCAAAATGGAGATGGATATATAATTTTGAACTCAGCAAAACACAAGTTTTTATACTTTCGAGAGTGAAATTAGTTCAATTATTTGTAGTGGGTGATTTTTCAAGCTTAGTTTTCTTAATCGAATAAAACATTGATAACTGGGCTTTCATGTAACTGGATGAATTCATGTGAATGTAGTCCACGGCTTCGTATCAAATGGTCCATTCGGAAAAATTTTGCGTCACTTTTTCGAGAATTTCGGCCTGTATCTCACGAATTACGCGTGTTATGTTATCCTGTAAGGCTTCAATCGTGTTCGGTTTGTCTACTAACGACTCTACACAACCTCACGAGTAATAATCCAGAGCCGTCAAATCGCATGATTTTGGCGGCCAATTCACAGGGCCATTTTGAGAGATGAGCTGCTCACCAAATTCCTCCTTCAACATGTTCATTGTGTAACGAGCTGTGTGGCATGTGGCACCGTCTTGATGCAACCACACGTCAACCAAGTTGAACTGGGCCAACTGAGGCCAAAAATTTGCGTATCATGGCTCGATATCGTTCGCCGTTGACGGTAACGTTTCTTTCACGGTCGTCTCCGAAGAAAAATGAACCGATGATGGCACCAGCCCATAAACTACACCAAACTATCGTTTATTCGGGATGCATCGTTAATTCTTGTATGTCATGTGGCTGTTCATCACTCCAGATGCGACAGTTTTGTATATTCACATATCCGTTAAGCCAGAAATGAGCCTCATCGCTGAACACAATTTTTCGATAAAACAGCGGATTTCATTCGGCTTCAATTCTTGCAGAAATTGACTTTAAAGGCTTTCAAACCCAAATCACACGTCAAATTTTCATGAGGTTGAGTAACACATGCCCAATTGCTGAGAAGGCGACGAATTGACATTTCACGATCCTCATTAACACTGTACGCTACGGCTGCAATATTCTCTTCAGTACGCACTGTACGCATGCGAGACAATGGTTCAGTGTTCAGCAAAGTGGACTTGGTGCGAAATTTGGTGATAGCAGCAAGAATTGTAGATTCACCAGATCGATTATGACGACCATAATATGGTCGTAACAAACGATACACATTTTTCAAAGAGCACTATGCAAAGAATTTTGATAGTGAATTTCAACAATTTGTAATCATTGCGGGTTTGTAAGTCTCTTCAAGATAAAATGGCAGAGAATACTGAAAACTTTTCACTTCGACAGATGACGTCTGGATGCCATTATCAACCAGTGCCGCCAACCTGAAAAACTCAACTCTTAAAAAATCGCCGGTTTTTAAGCGCTTATTTGTCGTGTTCCCTTTAGGTTCAAGGTTCTGAATTTTTCCGATTATCTTATCACATCCTATCTTGTCTTATCGTATATGTGGGTAGTTGAAAAAAAATTCTCTCGTTTTTAAAATTTTAATCTAGACCGATTACTCCAGCTACAAGTGTACATCTAGCCATGAATTGATGGATTTTGATGATTGTATGCATAGGAGCAGGGTCCTTCATAAACAACTTGCAAACCTGTAAAATAACAATTTCATATTTTTAATTGTCAGAAGACATGAAGAATAACAATTCAAAATCAGGTCGATTGTTTGACTTGAACTACTATTCCCGCTTTTTCAGACTAACTATTAAATTATCCCGTGAATAATTCGTGAAGTCTTCATCTTATTCTAAACTACTATAGTATCAAAAATTATTTCTTTACCATGTCCATACTGTGTTGAGCACGCATCTCTACACATTACTAAATGTCTACTTGAATACGTATTTCCATCAGAAGCACATACTGGAGCATAGACCTGAGCTTTAGGCATCACACAAGAACCCATGCATCTTTGGATATTTTTTTCAATGTCGTCATTTCTGATATGACACAGTACTAAATGAAGAAAAATCACTGAAAAAAGTCATTAAATATACATTGGAGCATATCAACTCTTTCATTCTGATAATTGAATAATAATAATAATAATAATAATGTCTTTATTCCATTATAAACTGTATACAAGTAACAGAAAATTTGTTCTTACAGTAAATGGACAGTGTCAAAATAAAATTATTTCCAAGAGCAGGTGGTTCCAACCCCTATTCAATCATACAAACTATCCATTCCCCTTCGTTTACACAATTCAAAAAATTCAGCATATGTGTAAGGCTCACAGTCTACGATAAAGTTGAAAACTTTCCTCTCAAATTGTCTCTGTTCCATTCTCATATGGAATTATTTTGGGAGACTATTGTAGAGCCTCACACACATGTATCTTACATTATTTTCAGTTAGACTGAAAAAATAATGTTAGACTGTAAATAATGTAATATCGCCAATTAACCTTTTCTTCGTTTATTTTCTTGAAAGAATATCCCCCAAACCTATATACACATGAATATTTCATCGAACTCAACTTGCTTGGGGAACGTCAACGGAAATTGTTGCCCAGTAGACAGAAAAAGAGTGAGAATGAGTACAGTATTAGGGTGAGTATTGTAATAGGACACTCGTCAGACACTTTTCTTCAACAAAGACCTTTGGATATTTGATCTTCTACATTCTTCCAGTATATGAATATGCAAATCCATAAAATGAGATCCGTTTCAGAAAACAGTTCCTTGGACTCCGTGGTTGTCCGAGAGTAGTGTAGCAGGGTGATTTTTGACAACACACCAACTTAGTTGCAAAACGGGGTCACACAATCCATTCCGAACTCAAACCCGCCTTGAATTGCTGTAGAGCTGAATTTTCCCTCAAAACATGACAGATAGAAATGAGTTGGAAACAAAGCTAATGTGCTAACTCAGTGGCATTATTTTAGGAGGAAAACTATAGACGATAAATGGAAATATCTCAAAACCAGCAAGAGTAACAAAAAGTGTCACAAAATCTACTTTCGGGTGACTGGTTCCACTGGAAAGTGTGAAAAACTTGTCTCTTTTTTAGATCAAATTATAGATATGTGGTGTAGAACTGAAATACAAATGACACCCACAAAATTGAGGGAAACTGGGCAAAAGCACATCCCTATGAGAAAATAAGTTCTATTCAAGTTATTATATTTTTTTTCAGTACCATTTTGGATCAACCTTGCTGAAACTATCTGATGATCAATTATCCATACATCGATAAGTCAGGAAAATATCCATAACTCTTGCTTATCTCAGAGGGGAAACATTAATGGAACCTCGTACGTCTCAGTAAATGAGTATGATTTCAAGAACGAAATATATAGTCGACGAAAGCTATGGCTCGTTTTTGGACTGAACAAATGGAATCAATTTAATTTGAATATGTTGGTTTGTCCTAATTTCTCAATTTTCTGAAAAAAGGAGAATAAGTTGTAGTGAAAATTTGTGACTTGAAATCGAGTTCGAGGAAGGACAAGAGAACAGAGACCAGAAGAGAAATTCTGCAATTTTTATTACAAGACTGTCTCTACTGATGAACTAAAAATCCAATGTGGAAAATATTAAGCAGCGAAATATGCCCTAAGATCAACGAAATTTGGACAGTGAAACAAATGGAAATAGAGCAAAATATCATTAAGATTGAATCGATAATGAATTTCATGGTTAATCGTTATGCAATATTTTGAAAAACTACTGTACTTCTCAACTGGGAATGATTTCTTCATTACCCTTTGGTAAAACATGAACGAATATGAATTCAAATCGAACACTCCATTACGTGATTTTGCGGTCGGTTTATCATCAAGAGCTTGGTCGTACGAAACAATTTCATTAATTTCAACTTTGTCACTGTTTAATACATTCCTGAATATTGAGTGAAGTGTTCAATTCCAATTAATACTTCATCATTCAATAGAACTAAGTATTTTTCTGATTTTCACTATAATTAACTCAAAAACATAACAATATCGTTTCGCCAACACCGTGGCTTCATCAGCTGTTGATGATAAACTGACTTGTTTTTGAATTAATTATAGTGAAAATCAGAAAAGTAGTCAGTTTTATTTAAGTTATGTATTTAGATTTTCATCAGGTATCGGCCCAATCGATTAATAATATTTCATCCTTTTCACTATCATATAATTTCATGAAACAAACTGATGAACAAGTTTGAAACCTCCATTTGAAAGAAAGAGGCACTTGAAAAGATATAAGCTGAAAGAAAAACGAGGTTTACTCTTCTGAGACAAATAAATGAGTAGTAAAAGATTGAACATAAATATCACATTAGACACATAAAGCACATCGCTTCGAAATGAGCGAAGTTGATTTCGTGGTGAAATTCATCATTATATGAAATGTTTATTCAATAACTTTCATAATAGTTTCTGTATTTCATTTTCGTTATCTACCGTCACAAATGTAATAATTTACTAAACTCCACTTACCGAAGTTGAATAAAATCAATATTCTCTTCATATCTATTGCTATTTTTAACACAGTTGAATATCAAATGGAATTTTGTCTTCTGGGTGGATGAATTTTGGCATGTGTCAATAAGTATTGCTGGTATTCAATCAGATTTCCCTGAAATTTCAATGAATTTTTAATTATTTTTATAAAGATAGATTTCGAAGTTGATGAAGTTGATTTTGGCGTACCTCAGGGTACGGTCTTAGGTTCATTGCTATTCTTTTTTTACAAAACTGATATTGTTTCTCATGTGAAAAGATGCTCCGTACGATTGTTTTCAGATGATACAATGATTTATGTTAGTGGTAAAAATATCCAGACTATGACAAAATGGATCAATAGAGACTTGGCAACAATAAATGAATGGCTTAGCTATAACAGTTTATCGCTGAATGTAACAAAGTCTAAAGTTATAGTTTTTGGTACAAGTAGAATTCTCAAGGTTAACAGCAACGAAAATATAAGTTTTAAAATTGAAACGTAGAAAGAGTCAAACTTGTTAAATATTTAGGCGTTATGTTGTATGAGAAATTGAGTTTCAATGATCGTGTCGACTTCATATCATCTGAAATCTCTAAGAAAATCAACTTTCTCAAAAGAATTGGAAAAACTCTGACGACATATATGAAGTTTTTGCTCTTCAAGTCAATAATAATGCCACACTTTGAATATTGTTCCACTCTGTCATTGGGCTTGAGTAAGGAAATTACTTAACAGCTACAGAAATTACAGAATAAGGCTATGCAAACAATTTGGAAATGTTATAGATATTCTCCAATCCAAATGCTAAATTGTTCAGAACTAATGTCAGTTAAACAGAGAATACTTCTGCTAACATATATATTTATATTTGAAGTTAAAAACAAATTGTTCCCATATAGAGTGATCAAAAATGTAACATGTGTCAGTGATGTGCACAGTTGTGATACAAGAAATGCTGACAATTTTAACATGCAAGTTTGTGAGCTTCTAAATCTAGAAATACTATATTTTATGAAGGATTGAACGCATTCAATAAATTGCCTAGCTCCATAAAAACAGTTAGTGACTTCAAGGTATTCAAGCATAAATTAGCTAAGTTTGTTTTAAACATATAATTGTAAATAATGTATTTTGAACCTAAATGTATATATGATTTTGTAATAGCTGTTGGTAAATAAATATCATTATTATCATTACAAGATAGTAACAAACATTAGTCGAATGAAACATAGTCCAAAAAGAATTGTTCAGTCCGTGATTTTTAGACAAGTATTCATTTGTACCTCTCATTTAAATATGAAGTATTACAGAGTTGATTCATCGTCTATTGAATTTCTTAATTTAAACATGTCTCTCTACCGTTTCAATATATCAAATATAATCGACAAGATTGAAATAATTCTATGATTATTATCATTGTACTTAATCCAGCTGTATGTTTCAGAATGCAGTCTGTATTTTGAGAAAATATGGGAACTTTTGTACTATCAAAGATGAATACTCATGTAAATACATATTAATCACTGTACTCAGTTATTTGAAAACATATTATTGGCCGAAACAAAAAACATTCAAATTATTGAATGAAATTTTATTCAGAATATGAGATAACGTTTGAAAAAGCATAGGATTCTCGAAATCTACTATGATTTTGTGTGATGTCTCGAATAATTCATGAACTTGAATGACTTTGATCCCAAAATTCCTCGTCAAATGTATCTAAACATATTTTTCGTCATATAAAATCCTGTTCGACCGAACACACTGCAGTAGAAAGTAATCAATATTAAAAACACAAAAATAATCCAGACTTTTATAGTGCAATAATTTGTTAAGATGTGATAATAATATAAAAAAATGTACGAACCAATCAGATATTTTTACCTTTTGAAGTGGGACAATCGTTTTACGTACTCTAGCAAAAATTCTTTACTTGTAAATGCTATTTATATCAACCATAAAATTCGACATTAGGACAAATAAAGTTTCTGTTATGTTTCATTGAATTAGCAATTAAGCCTTATCGTCCCAATAGAATTGTACTCTAGGAAACCATCATAGATATGATATTCCTCGTAACTTAAGTTTATTATACAATTATGCTTTATGTTTCAGGCCCTATAAAAATTTAACTTCGTTCTGAAAGAATTTGGATTATATGTATTGTTCATTGTGAAGATCCAATTAGTATCATCATTCACTTTATAATCCAAATTTTGAACTATTGATTTATATATATATATATATATATATATATATATATATATATATATATATATATATATATATATATATATATATATATATATATATATATATATATATATATATATATATATATATGAATTGATTTATTGCCTGTTTAGGATAGTTTATTTTCAATGTTTTCAGCAATAACGGGCTTATTTTAATGTTGAAAACTTTATTTTCGTTGTATACAACTTAATCAAAACAAATGAATAATTGAATTTTATGAATTACTTTAGATATAAAAACGTCAAATATAGTTTTTTTGAAAAAATCGAGTTGGATTTTTTGTAATTCTCACATATTCATTTTTTGTATTCAGAGGAATATTTCTGAAAAACTCATGGTAAGCCAGGTAATTCTTATGAGTATGATTGATATATACATACATATAATTACACTTAGTTGAGTTTTATATACTTATCCACAATATGTTTATGTTTGGTTTATGTGTCAAATTGATGGTAGATCAGGAAAGAATGAGTTTTGAGATATGATGTTTGGCGATTGTTGTGTATTCATTTTATGAGTGTTATTTGTAATGTTTATCAAATCGTTGTAGATAGAATTAGGATGTTTGATTTCTGTTTTTTCATTTCTTGTGTTTTCCGAATTTTCACGTATGTGTAACATTTCTAAAATTTCTCCACATTTTTTGTCTTTTTCAGTTGCTAAATTCTTTGTATTGTTGTAATCAAAATCGTGTTGTTCATTTATTTTATGTTTATGTGAGGCTGTTATTCGAGTTTTTGCATATTTATTTGCTTCAATTCTTTCTTCAAGATTTTGCAACGTTAGTCCTATATATCATTTACTGCAATTATTACATGGTATATTATAAACATTATGAGTGTGGCCGTAATGATAAGATTTTCAAAAATACTTTCGGTTATCGGCAAAAGGTGGGCAGAACTAATTTAAACGACCAATCGTCAGCAATTCTATATTTCGAACGAAATTCCGGTCTTCTTCAGCATAACTAAAAATATAGATAAGGTGTTTATTTATTAGTTACAATTTGTAGAACAAGGAAACCTACATCTGACCTAAGTCAATAAACCAACAAAAACTGCACAAAAGTCATCCAAATCATCAGAATCAATATTTATTTCACTACGGCGACTGATGTCAGCCATCTCCAGAAAGGTTCGTTTGTAACAATTAGACTTCTTTTCGTGAATCTTGAAGTAAGAAATATTAAAGAACTGTGTTGAGTGAAAAGACAGAACATATATGTGGAAATCTATGTGTGATCTAGCAACGCTTTCATGCAAAGCAATCCTCCCAAAATAATAACCCAAGCAGAGGATACTCTATACACAGCCCGAATCCAAAATATCAATCGCAATCTATCCTTCAACTTGGTGAAAATATATCAGCCAGTGTGGATATTGTATATGTTCAGCTGCAGATTGGGAATACTTGCATATGGTTGGACGACAAGTGTTTGACTCTCACCTGACGAAACAACTCCCAAACTATACACAAAAAGGTCGATAAAGAGGTCTGGCGTTACTACACCAAAGAATGGTCTAGATGAGTGGCATTTGGTATCCATTATGTATCAGTATCTCCTCAAAGTGAACCAATGACACATTTTCCCGCTTGTCAGAGGCCAGAGCCGTAATTCATCATATACCAATGCATAGTATGGAGAAGGAAACGATCAACAATTCGCTAAACTTTCTGAATGCCATATTGATGATCCTAGAAATATGGGAATTTATGAATATCGAAGCAAAGATTGACTTGATGGTCATAATTGCGTCAGATTACAGCTTTCCCATATGTTATTTATTTGTGGTTTAACAGAAACGAGCTAAAACTGAAGATCTGTAAATGTAAAGTTTTATAATTTTTTTGAAAGTTGACACCACACCACAACTACACATTGGAAGGTCAAATTCTAGATAGATGTGTTGAGTTTAAGGATCTGGGGGTTGTTTTCGACTATAAGCTGTACTTTTCAGTAAACTTATTTTGTATGATGGCTTCTACTTGTAGAGAGCTGCGTTATTCGGTCAGAAGTTGTTGATCTGTGTTGGGAGCTTTGTTGATCTTTGCACAATTAAAAACGTACTACGCCTTCATTCGCTCTAAACAGGAATATTTATCTATAATTTTTACCCTTTTGTACAATAATTCTATTGTCGGCTTGGAGGCAATTCAGAGGAGGTTTTTGAAGTATATGTCCTTCGAATGATGTGGACAATATCCTTCGACAGGCTCCGACCACTCCATCCTAACTGATAGTCTAGGACAGGGATTCCCAAACTGGGCGGTGCGCCCCCTTAAGGTGCGTGAAGATATATCAAGGGGGCGTGAGCAGAAGACCAGTTAAAAATCAAAATTTCTAAATGAATAAAATGAATACATTCCTTTAAGTGTTTTTACGTTTTCGATTTTTTATCTAGCTATCTTTTATGTTAGCTAGATTATTTGAGCTCCGAGATGAAGTAATCACTTTTTCACAAAATCTGAAGCAAAATGAGCTTAGTATAGAATTCAAGAAACCAAGTACACAGGGTACAAATACAGTACAAATAAGCGTTGGCTTATTTGTCAGACTTCTTCGACTCATTGAACAACCTTAACTTAAAATAAAATAAAAGAATCAAATATAGTGATTCATCGTGATGCCATCAAGATGTACATTGAGAAATTGCAGCTTTGGAGACGAAAAATATCAGCCAATCGCTGCAATTATCGAAATTTTGCCAAAATAATGTCAATATCAGATGAGCCACAGTTCAAGGAGGTTTTTGAAGGATCCCAAATGAAAAACCTAATATTAAAACATTTGGAGAACCTCACTGAAGAGTTCAGGAAATATTTCCCAGACACTTGTGACGAGGGTATTCACAGACTGTCAACAGACACATTCAATATCAATATCAACTCTCTGCCAGAAGCACTGCTAGAAGAAGGTTTGAAGATGAAACATGATTCCTCTGCCAAGTACGACTTTGCAAAATAGACAAGTCATCGTTTTGGATCAAATATTTCAAAGCGTACCCTGGTGTATCACGGGCAGCTATTCGACTATATCTGCCCTTTTCGAGTACTTACTTGTGTGAAAATGCATTTTCATCCCTCGTCGCAATTAAAACTTAGTTCAGAAACAAACTAGATGTTACAAGTGACTTACGTTGTGCCCTTACTGAAACACAACCAAGAATAGGTTTACTAGTGGAGGAAATGCAAGCTCACTCATCTCACTAGTTTAATAGTTTATTTTGGTCTTTTTGTCTTTGTTTTTCTCTGATAGTATGTCTTCAATTTGACTGTTAGGATGTTGTTTCTTGTGTTATTAAAAATACATGTTCTGTTTTCAATGTAATTCTTGTTATTTTATTCTTATAATTCTTGTATTTTAACAGGAGTGGGCGTTGTAAAAAAAGTTAGGGAACCCCTGGTCTAGGAATTGAATTATTGAAGTTGGGGTTTGAGCGTGAATGGTTCAGTACAACGCCTCTCTTCAGAATTTTGCACAGATCTTTCTACTCCCCATTTCTTCTCAGCAAGTAAAAATTTTCATACCTAGGTCTAGTCTGAGGCGGAATAATACATTTTATGTCAATTACAGCAGATCAGTATCTATAATAAATTCAATGGACGATGAATCAATTCTGTGATAGTTCATATTTAAATTATGAGAGGTGATAATAAATACTTGTCTAAAAATCACTGACTGAACAATTCTTTATTCGACTAGTTTCGCCTTTTACTGATTATTCTTGATAATGCTATAAAATATTCAAGAATAATGCCGTAAACGGCGGAACTAGTCTAATAAACAATTGTTCGGTCAGTGATTTTCAGACAAGTATTTATTATTACTTGTCATTTATGACAAGTAATAATAAATACTTGTGATGGTTGGTGCAGCCAATGTAATATCTGTTTTGATCAGCTATCAGTGATTTCGACAATCCCCTCAGAACTGCGAAATGGGTGTAGTGATATTCTCATTATCTTCTGTTTACTACATTATGACTCAGAAATATATAATATGTTAATTTCAGTTTGTTTCATTTGGTTAATGTATATTACTATTGCAATTGATTTTAATTTTATTACAGTTTACTTTATCAAATATATTTCATTAATGTTTATTGACTCAGAGATCTGTTCTCGTTTTCTTTATTCTGCAGGTATACGTAAAATATGATCCATGTCCCGTTAAAAACTCCGTGAAATAGTAATTGGTTGTGCGGAATTTGCAATCCACCCACCCTCCAATATCCGGAATCAACCTTTTCGTCCACTGTGCCTTATCCTCTATCCTATCCCAACGTTCTTGCCAATCCCTGATAGTCCTTCTGCGAGCCATCCACCTCACTCCTGGTAATCTACCATTTCCGAACGTATATAAGAAGCTCATCTCCGCAATCTGCAGGTCAATCGGTGCTGTTGCCGCGATTACCTGTACCGCTTCTGCCGATACAGTGCGATATCCACTGATTACTCGCAGCAGGATGATTCTCTGCATTGAGATGAGCTTCTTTTTATGTATCTCCTTTGTTACCGCTTCCTTCCATACTGGAGCCGCGTAGAGTGCCACGCTATGCGCCACCGCTGCAAGAACTCGTCTCTTGTGCTCAGATGGTCCATTTACATTCGGCATTATCTTCCTCAAGGCTTCCATCTTTTGTCCAACTTTTTTTATAACGTGATTAACATGAGGACCAAATGTAAAGCCCTTATTCAACACGACCCCTAGGTATTTCACCTCCCTGACGGGTCTCTTTGTGACTCCCTTCAGGCAGATTGGAATATCTCCCTTTCGTCCACCCTTGAGCACAATGATTTCCGTTTTATGTGTGGCTATGGTGAGACCTTTGTGCTCCATCCACTCCGACACCATCCTGAAAGCTCCTTCTGCCTCACTTTTGACCTTGTTAACGGTGTCTCCCTCAACAATCAGCGCCAGATCATCAGCGTAGGCGAGCGGACTAACACCTTCTCTATAACGCAAGTCTAAGACACCATTATACATGAGGTTCCACAGAGTAGGACCGAGGACCGATCCCTGCGGAACTCCCATGCTACACTTATGTGTCACCGGCCCCACCCTCACCACTCTATCCGTGAAATAATTCTCCACTGTACGGACAAGGTAGGGAGCAATGTTCGCTGTCCTCATCGCCTCCATGATAGCACTCCATCGAGCTTGTTGAACGCATTCTTCACGTCTATAAAGACTACAAGACACCACTTCCTGTTTGAGTCTCTCACTTTGCGCTTCAATTCAGAAATGGCACTCACCGTTGAATGGCCTGATCTGAATCCGTGTTGGCTTTCCGACATCCTTCCTGTTTCCTCTATTCCTTCAAGCACTCTGTTCAGTATCAACCTTTCATAGACCTTCCCAACTACGCTAGTGAGACATATTGGACGATATGATACTTCCACTCCCTCCGCCACCTTTTGCTTCGGAATCAGCACCACTCTTGACTCTTTCCATTCTTTCGGAAAACTTTGCCTGGAAAGCAGTCCGTTAAACATATTCAGTATCGCGTCTGGTCTCTCCCTTATCATCACCTTCAAAGCTTCAGCCGTAATACCATCAGGACCAGGGGCTTTACCGGACTTTACACTTTGCAGACATTTTTTTAATTCATCTTCCGTGAAGAGTGGTGCACCCTCCACCTCCCCCGTCCTTTCCCACTGATCGACAGCAGTCGGGAATAGCGCCTCTACTATTCTCCTCTTCTGTCTAACAGGAACATCGAAGGGTGTTCTTGTAGTTCTGCAGTAGCGGGTAGCTATCCTATATCCTTCCCCAAAAATGTCCTCTTCCAATTCCCTTAGAATCCCCTCCCATTGTCTCTTTTTGTTTCTAGCAATGATTTTCTTGAGCTCCTTCTTTTTTTGCTTCAATTCCTTCATCTGTCTCTGCAGAACTGCTAAAGTTACTTCCTGTCTACACCTCCATCTGGTTTGTATCCTCCGACATTCAATCACTTCTCTCCTGGCATTTTCTACCTCCTCACTCCACCAATACGGATACTTCTTAACATCTCCTGTTTTTTCCCTGATTGTCGCCAGTTTATACGCCTCCAACATCTCCCTATACACTCCCCATCCTTTGTCATTTGAAATATTTCCTATTAACTGCAAAAATTTTTTTCTAGGAGGACATATTTTTCGAGTTTCCTGGCAGCCTTCACCGCAATGCAGCCCAGTTGGTAAGTAATATGGCCATGATACGTGTAAGGGTTACTGCTACTCACCTTCCAGTTCAAAACTTTCTTCACCATACGTCTCGAACCCAATGTGACATCTATGTGAGTCGCGGACTGTCCTCTCAAAAATGTGGGACTCCCGTTATTCGCGACCACCCAATCCATTTCTGCCATCCACTCCTCCACCTTCCTTCCTCTTGCATCCGAGCATGGCGACCCCCAAGCTTGGGATTTTGCGTTGATATCCCCTGCAATAATTGTACAATATTTGTGCCTCCGCACGGCATTGAATAACCGATCCAAGAAGCTCTCGAAAATATCTATTGAGACGTTAGGGGATATATAGATTGCATATATATGCATTCCTTCTAAGCTCACATGAACGTACCCCTCCTTCTTTTCCACACTCGCCACCTGTATATTTCTGTTACGAAACAACACTGCGACATCTAGGTTTTTATCAGTGATCCAATTTTCGCTAATACACATTTTTTTGTTCGGTTCTGCCAGCAATATCAGATCCACTGTTTCCTTCTGTGCTTCCGCAAACACAAAATCGTGAGCGGCCCGTGATCTTCCAACGTTAGTTTGTAGTATCCTTAGTTCTGGAAATGAAGAAGCCCCGTATTCGAAACTACAGCCACAAACAACACACTACAGGTAAGTATATCACGACATTTTGAAAACGATAATAAATTACTGATAAATAAATAAATAATATGTATAAATAAAACTCTGTAAAATAAATAGTATAAATATAGTTCTATGATTGAAAATATCCCTCTGTTTCCTATCCCTATCTAACGACCACTGTCGCAACCCTTGCTGGCCGTCCTGTGGCCTGAGTGTACACAATCCAGACAGTAGGGTCTCGCCTTGCAATCCCTCACCAAATGATCTTTCTGTCCGCAATTTCTACATAATTTAGATCTATCGGGACCTTTGCACTCCTTCGCTATATGACCCGTGGCCCAACATCTGTGACACCTTTCAATATCAATGCGAGCCCTTATGTCAGCATCAGATAACCCAATTCTCACTTTACCAATATCTAGTAAGTGATTGATCACTTCAGCTTCCGCCAATATCGTTGCGGCCTGTCTACCACCTGCCAAAGGTCTTATCGCTTTTATCTCGACTGTTTCATGTTTTGTGGGGAGTATCTGTTTAATCTCTGCTTTTATTTCTTCCACCGTAATGTCTATATCCAAACCATAAATGTTCGCGGCCTTTCTTCTCCCCTTTTTGCCATAGACTTTAACTGCACTCTCTTTTATGTTTTTTCTGAGTTTCTCTGCAATTCTTTCCGTTGCAGAACTATCCTTTACCACCTCAATCAATAAATGTCCCTCTCTGGTTTGCCTTATCCCCTTTATCTCCCTCGCCACATCGTCATTCCGCGGAATGACCTTCTTCACATTTGAGACCATTTGGGCATAGGTGATGCCTTCTACCCTTGGAATAATTACAGCTTCCGTACTATAGTTTCTCGCTTGAGTAGGTTCTCTCGATGTCTTCGCTTCAGTTTTCACGTGAATATGTAGTTTCTTTCTCAAGCCATGAAAGGCACACTCCGCAATTTTTCTCTTTATGATCGAAGGCAAGCTTCCCTCAATCACTAAGTGTGCCACCTCCGCCTGCGACTCCCTGTCCACTCTCTCTGCGATCTTACGGCAAATGCGATATATTTCTGCAATGTCCGTATCTTCTCCATCTATCATTCCCATAATAAATATTCCCTCGTCACATTGCGTGCATCCATCCGTTTCCCATCCTCCTGGTTTACATGAGACGATCTGTCCTTTGGCTAGATTCCCTCCTCTAATAAAATTAAATAGACCTCTCTGTGTTCCTAAGATTTTCCTCAAATAGGGTAGTTTCGCCGCATTATCTGAATGTGCTAAAATTATCATATCTCCCACCAGCTCAGGGTTATATATTTCATTAATGTTTATTGACTACGTGTGAATTTGTGATAGACAATGTTTTATTTTCAGTTTGTAAAATATGGTTACTGCATATCACTTTTTTAATTGATTTTAATATTTTATTTGTGTTGTGTATATTCGCTTATATAATTTTTTTTATCGTTCCTCAGTTATAGTTATTTGTATTCAATTTGACACTTTTTGCTGTAATTGGATGTATATGTGTTAGAAATAAATGTATTATTATCTATCTGGTGATCTCTGATGACCATCCACCAATAGTAAGGTCTCTTTCATATACCTATTCAAAAATATAGAGAAAATTTATTACTGCAAGCGGATTTCTACAGTTTGAGGTTGACACTATGATTTAACACTAGAATTGAGTTGTGCGATATTGAAATGTGGAAATTCTTGAATTTTTATTTGAATTAATATAAAGGAAAATATGAATTGGGGTTTTTTCGTGCATATTTCTTCAAATTATTCAGGTTCACGTCCCAAACGTATTTATAATTCCAGTTTTCTTGATATTTCCACTTCATGCTCATTTCGTCTTGTTAGCTCATTTCAAATCTTCGCTGGGCATGGTCCATCAGACACCTTATGAACTCCTGTGAATGAAAGCTCTCGTTATTGTCTGTACAAGAGGAGGGATAGATAGATAGATATTCTTTGATTTTCGTTATTTAAATTGTTACATTTTCAGCATGCTTAAAGAAGAATTTGAATCGATAAATATCAAAATAAAACAGTTAGATGAGAGAAGTAGCACTTTCCCAGTGAAAACACTTCTATATGCTTGTTAAATTTGGCATTATCCGCGTTCCCCACACGAGTTTACTTGTCATAAAACTTGAAAGAATAGAAATTTCGTCGATTCAGTGATTTTCCAAGGCTGCAACAGCCTGCTCGTAGATCTTCTACATTTCTCGTCTCATATATGTGAAAATCTGCATTTGACTAAACATTGAAAATATATTAAACATAAAGAGCAGGATTGATGATCAGGATTTCATAATTTCAGATTATTAGTAAATCATTATTGATACAATTCTAACAATACTCAATGTTGATTTTGATGTGACCGATACTTGGAGAAAATTGATATCCATAATAAAACAATATTTAAAATTTTCTCATAATTTAATATAAAATACGCATGACGACGTTTCGAAGAACTACTTCTTTATCAAATGTTGGATTCATACTTAATTCAGTAGTAGTATTCAGCCGTAGTAGTATTAATCCAGCATTTGATAAAGAAGTAGTACTTCGAAACGTCGTCATGCGTATTTTATATTATATTATGAGAAAATTTCAAATATTCTTTTATTATGAATACTCAATGTTCCTGAAGTGCAGACCTTGTGTATACTATATCTTATGTGGCATTTTCTCATTTTATCTCTTTCGTTTCATCCAAGATATCTCACCGAGATTCATAGAATCCTAAAATTGCCTTCTTACTTATAACTGTTGTGTCAACTTTGTTGTTAGTCAGTATTCTATTAGTGCCTGAAGAAGTCGTTTATAACGACGAAGCGCGTCATTCTAAATTACAAATAAGAGTGTGAATCAAAAGTTCGAACTCTGAATTTCATCTTGTATTTAATTATAATGGATTTACATCAAGTAAACCGCGAATACCATGCGATATTTTAAAATTATAATCCAATAATATTCAAAGGTAATATAGTGTTGCATACTATGGAGAATAGATCTCCAGCTAAGTTTTGAATAGCTTCCCAAGGACATCCCACGAAATTCGAAATGGGTTCCGAATGGCCAAACCCATTTGTGTGACCTTGAACCTAAAGTGCCAGTGAATTTTCAGCTTTTCGTGAATTGATGTAATCGTCAATGTCTATCTTGACCGGATTGATTTCATCATGATAAGCGATTATATTCTTCATTCTCTAATAATTAAAATTAACTTATTCTTTCTGCCAGTCTGCGTAGCTTAGCCGGTAGAACACCCGACTATGGTGCGGTAGAACTCAGGTTCGAACCCCGGTGAAGGCATGGGTGTTTGTGTATGTCTATGATTTAAGTAGTTTAATAAATGATACATGCTGAGTAATGTGAATTGATTACAAGCCCAAAAGCCGTTCGAAACCGGCGTTAAAGTGTAGATCCACTGAATTGAAAAAAAAACTCATTCATTCATTGATCCGAATTTTTATTTGATTATGATGTTTCACCAGAACGTAGGCGAGAATTGAATCTTGGTTATTTTCCTTGGATTCCTCTTTGATTAGATTCAAATTGCTTTTGATTAGATTCAATTAGATTAGAAGTTTTGATTAGATTCAACTGCTATTACATCAAATTATTAGTGGTGTAGTTATATTCTGCAATTTTGTGATAATAAAGTGTGTAAGAACTTTTTTCAGTTTTTGTGTTGGAATTTATATCCGCAACTGATACAATTAAAGTTAATCAGAAAGTTTTATGCTTATTGACTTGTTGAATTCATGAAGCACTTACTCCTGCCGTATGGTTTTCCACATTCATCTTTACATTCCAACATCGACTCATTGATATAGGTTTCACCATCTGATCCACAAATCTTCCAAATATTCATTGTAATAGCACACTGTTTCTCACAGAGATCCATTTTTCTTGCGACCTCTGATTTCGCACTCAAGGTCTCAATGTCTCCAGGTTTGCACAAAGCATCGGTGAGGAGAAGGGCTGAAATTTCGTATAAAAATCATGAGAATATTCAGATTAGGTCTAAAAACAAGTTTTTGTAAAATGGACACCATTGGCCTAATGTGTATCAGAATTGAACATTGCACGTGATTTCTGCATAAACTATACACTATGATTCTCTAGAAAACAAAATATCAATCAGATGCATCTTAGGCATCTCGAACTGCGTCATGTCCGACTTACCCTGAATTTATCTGTTCAGAGGTTGAATAAGTTGGTGATATCAATGTAATCATCCTATAGTCAAACACACAAATTCCCAGTATGTATTTTTATTGATAGAATAGTATTATAATTCAGAGATAAAGAGTAAACGTGCTTAATTATTGCATTATAATTAATGATTTCTAATATAGATATCATCCGACTGACATCAAGTTGTATTGCTGCATTAAAATAATGAAATAAAAATTGTTTCAAGAAACCTCTTTGCAGATGACGAATTATATTTTGAATATATTTTTTATATTAGCTTTGTGTGTTTATATTTTCCACAAAGAATTGTTGGTCGCTGCAATACACCCACATATCAATAAACTGCAGAGGTTAATCAGTTTTATTTATAGGTTTGAAGTTCTTACAAGAATGTATGTATAAAAAAAATCTTCATTTCAACTCACCAAAAAATAGCAAAGAGTATATTGTCGACATATTTTTAGGTTTACCGAAATATGAATGGAAATAATGAAATAAACGTGTGTTTTAACTCATTTTATAGATTCAGTTATCTACCAGATAACCTTCAAACCTTTGCCCTGGAGAACAAAATATTTATCACTTCTTTCAATTGAACCAAAAATTTGAATTTCGGCTGTAAACATGATATTTTATCGAAGGTGGTTTGACTTGGTTTATTGATTGAAATAGACCTCAATCAATGCTTTTCCTGTTTTACCGTTAGAACCATTGATAGAAAAATCAGTTGAATCTCATTACACTAATTGTTTTCGGAAGAATCATTCTAAAAAAACCATATATTAATGGCTTGAGTAACCAGGTTGGGAATTCGCTTCGAATGCATGGCAAATTACTTCAAGAAATTGAACGAAAATTATCAATACATTCATTTCAACCTCAATAATCCATTATAACTAGAAGCTTAGTAGGCAAATATTAAACGGACTTGAAAAAAAAGATGTTGGAAATTCCTTATTATCGTTTTGGTGTTTTTAGGAGATGTTCACATATAACACAGTTTTCATTTTCAATAGCGTTCATGTTATGACATTATTTAGCCCTATTTGATTTCGATAAGTTAGAAGCTTATTTTTATCATATATTTTCTCATGCTTTTCGTTTTATAGGGGTTAAGTTGAATATCTCATGCTAAAGTTCGTCTTATATTATGCTGAACAGTTTATTACAGTAATTAATGCAGGCAATTTATTATTGGTATTAAAATTTGAGAAAAACTTGAATCCATTGAATTAAAAAGATGAATTTCGCACGACGTTTCGAGTAGCAATGCATATCTAACCACATTTCACGTGTGACATTCTGAATCATTCTGACGTCATTGTTGCGTTCTCAAGTGGAAAAACGGTCATCAGTTGCTCCAGAGTCGTCGCTAAGTACACCACTACGTCGCAGCACTCGCCGCCACTGAAGATGTCTCTCGCAGTTAGGGACGAAACGTCTGGAAGAGGAGGAGTTCCAGTTGACCACGGCCAATAAGCCTGAAAGATCATTTCAACATGTTTCACAATGGACACCGGCCGTGAAAGCCTACACGATTTCAATACACGATTTCAAAAACGGTTTCTACTTGTGAACGGTTAGAGATACATAACGAACCAGAACGTCTTGTGAATTGGATTCCTCATCCAACCCACCCTTTTTCCATCCACCGTTAAAATTTATTTCTTCTGTGGAATTAATTTTTTTTTATAAGGTTACAGTGAATTATTAGGACGAAGTTGCTGTCTTTGAGCAATTGTGAGATGATCAGTCTCTGTGTAATCTCTCTACTCTCAAATTCTGTAAACAATACAGAATTTCACTCAGGTAAAGGCATAACCTGAGCATGCCGTGACTAACTCAACTCTTTGCATTCAATTTGCGGGGAATCAACGATCTGCGTTATAGTGAAGGGTATACACGAATTCTGAGGTAGAGATATTCTTCCTTATTATTTCTTCAATTGGAATATAAAATTTACTACCTAATAAGAATGAATTCTACCATATTCGGTAGTGAAACATCATGAACAATGAGGTATTAATGGAAATTATCCACATAGAGGTGTCCATCATAACGAATTATTGAGTCGATTTAGTTTAATCTCATTGCAGAGCAGAAGAAAATCTTTATCACACAAATTTTTGTACAAAATACTGCACAACAGTATTGATTGTCCTCCTCCCTTGTCCGCTCGGAAAAATAGGATTAAAATTAATCTAAAAGACACTTAGGTTAGGTTTATCACATGCTGATACATTTTGATCAAAATTAAACCAAGAATTGAAACATTAAGCTCAAGTTTTTGATGGTACATGAACAACTCTACATATATTTCGGGTGGTTAGCCATTTTCAAGAGTATTCACGAATATTAACTGAATGAGTTTATTAATAATGGGCTAACTACATGAAACATATGTAGAGTTCATGATATACTGGGTGAAATTGAAGGCAAGTGTTTCAATTTCGATTTATTATTCGAAAAAGGATAGAGGAAAAATATAGTACTCGCTCAATTCCAATTTAAAATCGGATGAAAGAGCTTCAAAACTTAACATTGTACCCATTTCATCTTTGAAGATGCACAACAATAAGGTTTGATAATTTCAAACACACCACAAAAATGAATGAGTGTGTTTTCCTAGAATTCATCAATCTGAATTCCAAATTCGAAAGGAATGAAAAACAGCTGAATTAACGTATTGAGACTCTTGTTGACTTGAGAAAAGAAAAGTTTCTTCCAATATGCAGATTTTCAGATTATGAATTTTTTTCCTATATTTCTTTGTCATCCTATTTCCTCCACTTTTTTCGAGATGGTTTACATGAAGAATTGGAGAAAAACCTATTTTCAAGTAAATATATTCAATTGATCTCGAAGAAATATAAGGAACTGCAAAATTTAAAACTTTAGTGATTGAGACAACATGTGTTTATTATAATGAGATTCGATAAAAATTCGAAAGAAAACTGGTTAATTAAGTACTGTCATTCAACAGAAACTGTACCTATTATACCTATTATTGAAGGCAGAAGTGTGACTTATGTTCAGAATACAAATGAGATAAAGGTAACTATTCATTGTTGGAGTAATTGAATACACATTTGGTTTCATTATATTCTATCATTTCATTATATTTT